>VDFB02031173.1:0-72488 GCA_007258455.2 Sequoia sempervirens | reverse complement strand
TCTAACACTCTGCTGTTCAGGAATTGGATCAAGAACAGTATCCACTTCCTTATCAATGTTATTGAGTCTCTTTTCTGGTTCCACTTTTGAAATGTTGATTCCAGCTTTTTCATTTTCATCAAAAGCTCGCTCACATTGGGCCTTCCAGAGCATACCCATATCCACTGAACTCATTCTTTGTAATCCACTCTTTAAGCCGGTTCTTGACTCATTAGCTGGATTTAAGACTTTTGGAGGTAGAATTCCTATCCCTCCCAAAACTTGTGCTCTGTTTGCTGCCAACTTTTGCTGATAAGCCCTGTACTGATGAAGGGATTTGAGAGTCTCTTGGTCTAGTCCCCTTCCAACTACTACTCTTGAATTGACTCCAACACCCAGATTCAAGCCTTTTCCGCCTGATTGTTTGTCCACTGTCCCTTCAGATATGCTGTCATTGGCAGCCTGGAACGAAGCAACTGGGCAAGATTCAGGAATGATCCCACTCAGTCGCTTTAGATACAATCGGTACTTCTACACACATATGAACCCAAACAAGGAAATAAAATCCAGTCAGTTCTTCCAATATTCTCTTTTGAGGAGAAGGGAAAGCATGTTGTCCGCATTGATTAAAGGCCACAAAGAGAATTTAGTAACAGGGTTAGTATGGCCACACAAATGCTTCTTTATTTCTAGGAGAATAGAGAAGGGCTAATGGTCATACAAGGTTACCCAGATCCCTGCTGTGATAAAGCTACCAAATTAATGAAAAGCATCTACGCATAATGGTCATACAAGGTCACCCAGATCCCTGCTGTGATAAAGCTACCAAATTAATGAAAAGCATCTACGCATAGGCATAGTCTAAATTATTTTTAGCCCTTCTGCAACCATATTTTAATGCGTAACAAATAAAACAGGAGTTTGTCAATTAAAAATAAATTTCTTCTGCGCAACCTAGAGGTCAGGAGAAGATATACCTGCAAATGGCTTGCAACATTCTCTCGTGAAAGCCCCTGGACTTTCATAACCTCAACAATTTTCTTCGGAACTGCTTCTGTATGACAGTTGAAGCAAATAGAAAGAGAAGTTAAAGACTTTGAGATTGTGTACTCATAAAACCTCAAAAGTACTCGATTGTGGTATTTTAAGGAAGTTAGAACTTACTGTCGATTCCCACTTTATTCACCGCAGCAACAAATTGCTGATGCAGTTGCACAGTCCAATGAACTCGTGCTCTCTTAAGACAGCTAACATCATCTATAACCTCATCTGAAAAGTCCCCACCATTGCTATCTTTTCTCTTTTTGGAAGTTGATTCTGGGTAATCAATCACATCACGGTCATCACATTCTCCCAACTCTTCCTTAAGATATTCTCTGCCTCGTCTACGCACTACGTGTTGCCAAATGTTTCTTAACTCTTCTATCCTTATAGGCTTAATTAAATAATCACAAGCTCCATGAGTGATGCCTTTCAAGACCGTACTAGTTTCTCCATTTGCGGACATCACTGCGGACACAATAATTCAAGGGCATATACAGTACGTAATCATAGCTCAACTTATCAAACTGGATCCTTCTTAACTTCCTGCATAAGATATACGAAAATAAAGGAACAAGGAGACTCTTGCGTCGATCAGAATCAACGGTTGCACGATACAAGTAAAATAAAGATGGATAGTTTAGATGGTTCACTTATGTGATGATGGAAATCTAGTGCCCCTGTGCAAACTCACTTCTGAAAAGAAATTTCAAGCCCAAAGGGAAGGTATATACTTACTTATTACAGGTAAATCCAGTCCCAATCCAACAACTTCCAGCAGCTTGAATCCATCCTCATCTGGGAGATAGACATCACTCATAACTAGGTCAAACCGGTCCTTGTCTTCCATGATCATTGATATAGCTTGAGAAACTTGGCTACATGTTGCCACTGTAACATTGGAAGTCACAAGTTTTATTCAGAAAACGTCTAAACTTCAATAGCTAATATTATGTCAGAATATTCCCAAAAATTCATCACAGATGGCATGATATCCTAAATGTTCATTTTGGTTGAAAATAATCTTAAAATTCCATATGTATCAGTCACTAGTGTATTCCAAATTCAGTCATAGATTATAGCTTCATTATATCTTGTGTCTTATGTCAATCTGTACAAGCGTAAGGCCTCAAGATTATTTCAAGGATTTATCCTCTAGTATCACTTTGTGTGCCAAATCCAGTTTTACTTAAATCTAACGCAGTAGTGCACTTCTGAAAGGAAAAATCAAGTTCTAATGAAAGTAAATATAAATCATGGGCAAATTTCAAAGCATGTCCTGACTGAAAAAAGCTATATGCCAAAAACCCATCTTAGGTTCAAATGTCCTCAAATTTTCAGCTTGAATTGGAAAAACTCCAAAGGTTTCATCGTGGCTAATTCTACAGCCAAAGAGCCATAACATGGCCATTTCTACTAGGCCCAAGAGAACCTTAAATAGAGCCTCTAAACAATGTTACAGCTTATTTGCTAAAATCTTCACTACACAAATTCAACTGTGCAAGTCTTGAACTCAAAAGGTTTTTAGTTCTTACCCTTGTAACTACACTGGCGAAGCATTCTTTCAAGTACTACACGGCAAAGAGGATCATCATCCACAACCAAAACCTTAAGCCCAGAAGGCGAAAAGTTCTCGATTTGCTTCATTGCCCTTGACTCCTCTGCTGTATTTACACGATAGCTCCCACTCGACCTCATCGTGTTCACTATCTTCCCTGTATCATCAGCATAGACACAGTCAATGATTTTACAATATTCATTCGTAAACCCTGCCTCACCCTATTTATTTAATAATACAATCATGCCATATTCGATTCAGCACAGACAGACAAGAAGTTAAAGACTTCACCACACACAGGCCAGTCATACAACTATGAGTTGAGAGGGTTTCAAATGGCGGAAAAAGAGAACACACAAATACATGAAAAACCGATCTAATCCCCCATGACAGAGCCACATTTTAGTACTCATTGTGCCCACTTTTCTATCCATACTTACCTGCAAAGCCAGCACTTGCTCTACATGGGTTTAAAATCGTATGTACAGATAACCCAAGCCCTTATGCAGATATGGATTATTTGTGACTGGCTATACTATACATAACCCAAGCCCTTATGCAGATATGGATTATTTGCGGCTGGCTTTACGGTACATAACCCAAGTGAACCGCAGAGATAATAGTCTGGACTCTGCTTCACGTAAGAATCCAGGCACTGTTTTCAACTGAACCCTAACTAATACATGTTCTTAACAACAGTAATTTCATCATGTTTATCCAAAAAACGAATAATGAAATCCTAAGAACAGCACAAACTCAGAGTTCAGGCAGGAATCACACTGTTGCAGACAACCAGATGAAACTTAAGATTCATCTAGCTGAATTAGCGCACCTGAATAATTGCAAAGTCACATATCATGTATACGCTGCTGTGAATAGAGTAGCAGTGACAGCATGTTATAGCAACATAAACAAAATTGTTTTGTTGGCCATTGCGCCTCATTACCATGTAATGTGGACCCAACTTCCCCAACCCCCACCTCACCAGTCGCCATCGCCTCACTTCTACCAATCCATCCTCCACACACGTACAGTAATATATGTCTATCTCCACAGTTAGTGGATTCCCACACAATTTTCTATACCAATAATGGAGTATATGTCGACCCTCTCTGTCAAAAGCAAAATTTCTGTGACGATTATTTATTCGAAGCTATCTTTAATATTTAAATATATTTTATTTTTATTAAATATCTAAAAATAATAATTTTATAAGAAATTTGACAATATTTTAAATAGTTAAATACTGTTATACAACCATATAATTGAGGGCTTAATTACAATATTTATTTAACTTTGTGGATGTTTATTACTACTTTTTACTCTAGTGTATTTTTTTTATTTTATGATTTATATAATATTGAAAAGGAAAATACTTTGAAAAAGAGAGTTTAGGGTAAATAAAAGATTAATACAATTAAATTAAATTAGATAATATTTTAGAATTAATAAGTTGAGATTGAAAATTTGTGAAGTAAATATTTATTTAATTAATAAAAATAATGGTATTTAGTTTTAAATTTGATGAGATTTTTTATGGTCAATGTTAATTGATTTATCAATTTATTATTTGTTTGTTGTTTTGGTTCACTTATGTATCTCTAGGTTTGGTCTTGATGTTTGTTAAATGAATCCTAATTGTAGATCTAAACCTTGCACACATTTGAATTATGTTGAAATTGAGGTCATAAACTTGCTTTCCTTGATATCTAGAACTCACTTGTAGAAAGGGTTGGTGTTGATCAAATCAAGGAATGGGTAAAATGAGGATTGGGATTGGTCCTAGGAGACGTGTGGATCAAATAAAGTTAGCTTAAGTTATTTATTGATTTTCATGCTAAAATATGTTGTTTGTACTCCAATAACTAGATTAAGTACAATCTTGTTAAAGAGGGCCCAAAATGAAAGGGATGAGTGTAGAATTACATTGTTTTCCATTACATTTTTCCCACTTTGACTTCCTTGTGAACTAGTATGAAGATGCATACCAAAGTACAACAAGAGAGGCATTGTGTTAGGTTCTTGCCAATAGTTATTGCTAGATAGAGTAGTTGTTGCATGATTTGATTTCAAATAATCATGTGTCTATTATAATGTATGTTGTCTTATTTGTGGACATATATTGAGATTAAAGGTATGAATACACCACAGGTAAATTAGATGTTTCTTACAATTTTGGTTTACACCAAACATTACAAATAAAGTATTGTTTCATAATATTTAAAACAATTATTAAATTCTTCTAGAAACTATATGACAAGATTTTTCTATTGTTTGAGATAAGATTGTATATATCTTATCAATGAAGTTAATATTGATTGAATTTGTTGGGTGACATATCTCAGCATAGATTTGCACACATTTTTAGATTTGTATGTCTTTTTAATATCATGATAGATACAACATTACTTAATAGTATTTAAGACATTAATATGATTGAAATTCAATCATAAAAAATAATGTATTCTAAATCTAGTAGAAATATTTTGCCACCTATCATGTCTATAATTAATTTGCTAACACTACTAATAAAATGAAATTTGTTGAATTACTTTGAAAATTTCTTCTAAACTATGTTTAAAAGTTGAAATAAAAGAACCTAATTCAACAAAACTTAGAATTATGTTGCAAATGTTAATGAAAGAGAGGCAATGTCAAATGAGAATTAAAGCTATGATGTAATTCATAATTGCATTTAACTTTAAATTAATAAAAGATGTTAGAATTTACATATATAGTATTTTTTGAGGAAACTATATGAAACAAATAAATATAAAATCGGTCAAAAAATATAATTATTCATTATTTTTTTATTAAATATTATTTTTTATTGTTGATCTTTAAAATATTTTAAATTAATAGATATAAATTTTATTTATATTATTATTAATTATTTTAATCACAATTTCTCATATTTTCTTTATTTCACCTTTTCAATAAAGTAAAATTGTTTCAAATATGATTAAATTATGTATATTCATTGGCCCACAATCTTTTAGAAATAAAAAATAATAGCATTTATCAAATAGGACAATAAATAGAATTGGAAAGTGACATGAAAATACATTTGCACTATTAACTTTTTGATAGTCAAAATTAAATAGTTAAAAGATTTCATAGCTTACATCACACTAATATTACTATTCACAATTTTATCCAATAGAATGATAGATAAATTACTTTAAATTATTTTTAAAAAATGAGAAAAATATACATTAGAAAATTTGGTCAAACTATTTTAATTCTATCATCACATTGGTTCATTTGTTGACAACTAATAAATTGGATGAATGCATTAGTATTCCTACCTTGGCAGGTATTAATACCTTGGTAGGAACTAATAAGTAGTCAACATGAAAGTACATATTCATATGCTAATATAAAGGATATAAATTTGGTGCATTTTTCTCGCAATGAGTGTTCCATCTTAAAACCACCAAAAATAGAAAAAATTATTGAGTAGCATCTACCAAGCATTTAAAATAGGCACTATTACAATTGCTTACAATGTCAATGATAAAAAAGGAAAGGATTCTAATTGGAATAAAAAAATTATTCTACCTAAAATAAAATAAAAAGTAGCATGTTTCTATTTGAAATTGAAGCAATCATGAGCTAGTTGTTAGGATTAGGTGTTTTACACTTGCAAATCTATGTAATATTTTAATTATTCAATATTTATATTATATTGTAATATTTGAGTCCTCATGGAGAAGGTCGTCACTCTTGGGAGGAATCATGAATCTTGAGATTCCTTGGATGACACACTATGCAACTTTACATTTGTATTAATATGTGTTAGAGATCATCTATATCATGTATGATGTGTGTGAGAATTTATTGTATTGTAAAATACATAGGAGAATTTAAGACATGTGTAAGAGCATGTAAGAATATTAAGAGAGGGGATTGCATAACTTAGACTAGGAAGAACATCTTTGACTAGCTAATAATAGTCATGTGGAAGAGGGTTGTAACTTGTAAGTGTAATAAGTGACCTCCGATATAGAGTGCTTGGGAGTTACATATGACCCCTTTGGTTATAGGTGTCAAAGATGTGTAAGAGAAGTTAAATTCTATCTTGAGGGAACTTACTCTTGGAGGGATGCATGGGTTCAACTTGAATAGGTTGGACTAAGAATTAGCACATGGTTTGAGACCATGGTTTTGGGAAACTATTTGTAAATGGATTCCTAGATCTCCTTGGCCAATCTGTTGGAGGTTTGAGGTGGATATTATATGATGTGATTATAGAGCAAGGTTATTCTACTAAATTGACTCCAAAAGATAAAATTAAAGATTTCCTATTGAAAGCACTCAGTCTCTACATTATACTATAATCTTGTTATTGAAATCAATACATTGAGTGTGCTTTAGAGGTTGATTTTTTCTAAGAAGATTTTCTCATGGTATATTTTTTGTTATGTGTTGTGCCTTTTTTGAATATTGTATAGATCTAAACTTATTTTCCCTACTTCTCTCATAGGATAATGTAGGAACCATCTATTTTCCTTTCATTTGGTATTAGATCATGATATTGAATTAAAAGAATAAATTCTCTCCTTGTATATTAATCCTTGTTTGGCTAGGGGCTCTACATGGGTTTTTTTTCTTAGGTAAAGAGAATGACAAGAACAATAAATATTAAGATTGAGAAATCCAATGATCAAAACTCCAAGGTGTGGAAGTTCAAGAGAGGGTATTTTATTATAGATCTTGATCATTAGATTATGGTGATTGGAAAGAACATATTATAATAAAATATGAAGAGTGGGACAAACTTGACCAAAGGGCTAGATCCACCATCTATCTATGCCTTTCAAATTCAATACTCTTGTTTTTTTCTCTAGAAAAAATTCAATTGAGAAATTGTGAGCCAAGATGCTACTTTATATCAAACAATGTCACTTGTAAAATATCATTCCTACTAAGGTTGTATTGTTTAAATAAGGAAGATATAGATTTAGTGACCAAACACTTGAATGAATTCAACATTATTACCATTCAATTGTCATCATTTAATGTCAGGTTGGATGAGGAGGAAAAATATATCACCTTGTTATGTTTTTGGTTGTATTCATGGAATGGCCTTGTGATGGCAATCAATAGTACCATGTCTAACTTGAATCTTGATGAGATGATTGGGGCCTTTCCAAAATAAATGAGGTGGAAAACTTCTAAGGATGCAATGATCATTAGATATTTCTCAAAGGAAAGAGGTAATAATAAAAATAATAGTAGATCTAAATATTTTAGAAGATCTAAGTCTAAGGTTGCAAACTATAGGGAGACTAGACATATTAGAAGAGATTGCAACAAAAATAAGGTTGAGAAAGATAAATAATATATATATAATGATACTAATTCAATAGAAACAAATTCCTCCAATGAAGAAGGTGAAGACATGTGTTCTAGCATAATCATGTGCACATACTTCTTAAGATGATGGTTGATTGATTTTTGAGTGTCTTCTCACATTATTTATCACAAGGAGTGGTTCTTTGAGTATGAGAGCTTTGTTGGAGGTGATGTCTTCTTATGGGATAGCTATATCCATTCAAGATCATAGGCCAAGTTAAGGTCAAAATGATGTTTTAGGATGGGAGAAAAGTTAATATTAAATATATTTCTAAGCTAACTAGAAACATAATTTATGCTAGCAATATTATTGATGTACAAGTGTGTAGGTAGATTTGGGGAAGAATAGTTATAAAATAATAAGAGTGAAAATTATTGGCAGTAGTCCAGTCCAAGATAAGACTTTGTACAAGTTGGATGCTAGCACTATAGTTGGTCATATTTTCTTGCTATTGATGAGAAAGTCTCAAATGGATGTCTTGGATAAATTATCAGATATGAAGGTGGTGGTACATTGACCATGTTGCCATGAGAAGCTCTGAATCACATATAATGGGAGTTTTGGCATGAGATGGATGGATTTTAATTTATTGGTATAGACATATATCTTCAAGGTTTTTGAGGATGTGAACTATGCTACCATGATATGGTTTATATCATAGTATAGTAGGAGCTTAATGTAGGGACATATTTGTTTATGGGTTTGTTAGCTAAAAGATGAGCCTCTTTTCTTAAATATGTTGACCAATGTGCTATGGTAGACTCTATATCTCTAGTGGTATTTTTGACATGATATGTTTTTTTTTACCTTTCAATTAGAGGTGGATGGTCGCCTAGTGTTGAATATATTGATCTTTTTTTCTTTGAGATCTCCTCAATCTTGCAATGTTAGAATTAGAGTGTTTTGGAATGAAATATTTATTTATCTATTATATTTAAATATATGTTTCATGGTGAGACTAAATATGTTTTGGTTATTCTAGAAGTGATGTCAAATAGCACTGAGATTATTTTTCTTGGTGGTGTGAATTATAGATAATGTTGTACCTAGTTGGGAGTGGTGAGGCTAGAGGAATCCTTTAGTATAATTCTAGAATTCCCTTAATGGACTTGCAATTAACTTACAACTAACATGCAATAAACTTACAACTGAATTGAAACTAACATTGAATGGACTTTCAATAAACTTGAAATAATATTGTAATGGACTTGTATCAAACTTGCAACATGCTTGTAGAAAACTTGCAAAACTTAATGGACTTGTAGTACTTAGTGGTTTTGTATAGGGATTTATTAATGGAATTTAGGTTGAATGTATGGATAGTTGAAAGAATATTAGTGGTTATCGTCTTAACCTTGTTCATGGTGATGGGATTTGGATGAGCAAGTTATAGGTTATGAAACAAATGGTGTACAATGGCTGTGTGTATTCTAACCCCTAGTAGTTAGATCATTATGTTTGAACCCCTTATATTCTTGTTTAATATATACAAAAAGTGGTATAATATTAGGATTAGGTATTGTACACCTTGAAAATCCATGTAATATTGTAAGTATACATTTTTTATAGTGTAATTTAATATTTGGGCCCATACAGAAAAGGGTGTCACAGTTGGTAGAGATCTAACAATTCCTTGGATGAAACACTACTCCACTTGTTATTTGTATCATGATGTGTAAGAGAGTCTATGATATTAAAATAAACCTAAAGATGATTTTTTTTTAATTAAATAGTGGGTATAAATAAGAAATATTGGTTTATTTTATATGTGGTTGTGTGTGCACATATAAAGTGCAAAATAAAGTTACATAATTGTATATCCAACAATCCTAACAATAATTTACAACCAATAGAGTTGGGACTATCAACTCGACTAGATAGTAAACAAACTATGCTAACTAGGAACAACTGGGACATGGAAATCAATAATCAACAAATTGACTAAGTGTTAAAAATAAATATTAATGAATAAGTGGGTCAAGATGAACTTGAGAAATGAAGTGGTCCAAACAAAAGTTGCTCAAAATTTTCTCCTAATTCTTCTTGCAAAAGTTGGGAACTACTTGTTGGGAAAGGAGAAGACGGGTACGGTCTTATACCACTATGCCATAAAGCGGAAACATGCACAGTTCATTTCCCACATTGACCATTAGAGAGAAACTCATGCTTAACCAATTTCAACAACACCATTAACAAATTCAACAAACAAAACCAACAACCATGAAAGATGAGACAAAAGACACGAACACATAGATATACGTGGGGAAAACCCTTTTGGGTAAAAAACCCCACACTCCAAAAGCCCAGATCGCCATTGTATTATTTAGCAACAAAAAAAAAATAGTTACAATACAATATCAGGCTCACGGCCTTTACAGAATTTACATCTTGTTCCATTCTGGAGAATATCCAGCAACACAAACCCTTGCGACCATTAGAGACATCTTGCGGCTATACAGCCACACGACTCAACCACTGGCCTTTCGGCCTCCCTGTCACACAATCACTTGACTTTCACCTTCTACAAGATCCGTCTTTCCACAGCATCACAACCTCTCGGCATACTCCCAGGTTCTTGACCAGTCTGTGCCTAGCATCTTGGCCTCTATGTTTGCATCTGGTCTCTTGGCCTGCATCCAGCACCTCGGCCCTCTCGGATTGTTCAACGCCTAGCCACTCGACCTCCACATAGCCTCTCAGCCTCTGTGCATCCTCTCATTCTCCGCTTGGTAGCCTTAGCCAATACCCAGCCTTTCGGCCTCACATCCATCCCCTACGCCTTCTGGTTACCACCACTCACAGTCGCCACCACTCTCTGCTCCAAGCATCAAGCCCTGAGAGAGTTTCCCTCAGCCTTCACTGCATCTGGCCATTCGGCCTACAGTTTGGCTTGACCAGGGTCAACCTTCGCTCGGCTCCCTGCAAGTGATATCGGCTTCCCACAAGAGACACCCTAGCCAATGCCCAGAGTCTTCGTCTCTATCACTAATTGTCTATTCAACTACCACGCCCCTTTAGGGTTTCACCTCGAGCCATATGCCATCATGCAATGCTGGCTGTCGGATAGGCAGTCAAACAAATCTCCATTGTTGAGCTTAGGGTTCTCCAAGAGTCACCAAGTCAACCATCAAGCACATGGACCCACATGCCATATGTCCTCCACATCATCACCACCTGTCGGCCATCACCACGATCCACCAACCTATCGGTTCCCAAGTGGTCCCCACCATCCACGCAACATCCATTTCACTATCATACAACTGACATCACCATCCACGTAGATAAGGTTCCACCATCCATCGGCATCCAAGTCACTCAATCGTTGGAGAATCGAACTTCAGAACCTCATGATAGAGGTTACGAAGTTCCCAGAACCCACGACTTGTCGATAAGGGAATCGCCCTGTCGCCCAAAGCTCCAACTTCCAAACCTCACGACGGAGGTTACAAAGTTCCCGAAAGCTGGGACATCCCGATAGAAGGATCGCCCTGTCGCCCAAAACACAAACTTCACAACCTCCACTGAATTTTAGGAAATTCCCGATCATCGTGACAACAAAGGAGATCGGCCAGTCGGGAAGTTAAGAAAATTCTTAACACTATGACAAGGTTCCAAGGTTAGAAACTACAGCGACCCCGCAACCAACAAACTATCACCATGTCAGGGAGTTAAAGAAATTTCTAACTCTGTGACATAGGTTCTGAAGTTAGCGAAACCATTGATCCTGCAACCAGCTTGATGTCGCCCGGTTGTAAACTTTTAGAACCCTGCGACAAAACACAGGCCAATGAAGGAGGAAAATTGAACTACTCCAAGAAGTGACCAAGCCAGTAAATTGAGTCACAATTCTCAACATTCTCCCACTTGATGAAGAACTTATTGGCTCCTTGCAACGAAAACATACAATCTTAAACAATGCTTTCGTGCTCCAACAAAGACGCTTGCAAAATGACATTCGAGATGTCCACCAACTCAGGCAACAGTTATAGCCATCCACCACAGGAAAAGGAATGAGCCAAGGCATATATGCACCAGTCTCAAGAACACAAACATCAGATCCTACAGACAGAAAAGGCACCAATACAACCACCACTCCATTGTGCTCACGAGCTAAATAGAAGCAACCTTCAAAGCCCTCAACCCGAACACATACGTGAAGCCATCCTCCAGAAACAAGACAAAACATTAGCTAGAACAACAACCAAAAAACTAGCTGCTCCCATCCAGCTGATCAACCCATGCGACTGAAAATAGAACTCATAGCATGTGCTAATCCATCCAATCACTCATACCTCTAAGGTATCAACATCAGAAAACTCATGCCACCATCACAGCCAACCCATCAACCACAGAAACAAGCTCCATGTGCCAACCAGTCGAAGAGGACCAAACACAACTAGGAACTCCCACTGCATGGGTAACACCAAAACTAAATAGAATCTTGAGGCATACCGAGTCTACCAATAGCATAACATAGAGAGTGTAAACATGTAGTTTCAAGGAACCATCCACAATTATATGCACATCATGTAGCTGTAGAAAATCCTCCTACATACACCTCTAAATTCCAACTATGTTACCTTATTCTCCATGTATCCATGAGCATCTGCAATCGATCATCTCATGCTAAACTCCAAATGCAACACTGCACCATCATGAAGTTCTCAAGCACATGACCAATGCACCCAATACACAAAGAATCACCAGACCATTGTCAAAGCTCCAATCATCTGAACCAAGAACTTATCATGATATCATGATCTACACATCCTCCTTAGGAGATTCCATGCTCCAGGTGAACATAACATGGTCTCAAGAGCAATGCATCATGCCAAAACTCTAATGCACAATCAAGAGTATACCATGACGTGAAACAAAACAAACTCTAAACCAACATCACCTGTCAAGCATCACCAACACCTCAACCAAAGACTCCAAGAGTCCTCCATGGCTCCAAGATGTTACACATCTTCAAATAGTGTCCATGCAAATGCGAAAGAACCCTTCTACAACAACAAGATCAAAGAGTCCCTCCTAGTAATATCTGCAACACTAAAGAAGATCATTGACCACCACATGATGAACCCACAGTCATTGCTAAAGCTCCCACTGAACCATGACACCGAGCTCTCCAAGCATCATGACCAAACATCTACCAAACTGAAAATCTTCTAGGTCCACAACAACAAACATGTCCATTTGACAACAATGCCAAGCAACACCAAGATCTCCAAACCAAGCAAACAAAACCATCATTGTCATAAGCTTACACAAGGTAGTGTATACAAGCTATCCATGACATTGTGATGCACGTGCTACAGGTCCCCATAACCAACTATTCAGGTACTCAACACCATCCATCCTCTCATCTCAAAGCACCACACCAATGCACAAGTGAGCACATACAAGGCCAGCTAACAAGTCTGCACCAACAATGAATCAACCTCATGGATATAGACAGTCCACTTCTGAGTTGTCTCACAAAAAACATGTAGGTAAAGACATCCTACAACATTGCACAACTCGTAGATCCATTCAACAAAAACGTGCAAACCCATCATCGCATTGGAAATGCAAAACTGAGATCTCAAAGAGAACAACAACATAGACCACATGACTCAAACACCAAATCAAGCTCAAATCTGATTCGCCAATCACGTCCACAACGAGCACCATAGTCAAGAAACACACAAGCACCACCACAAGAATGTTGAGTGACAAATCACGTACCAACACTCCCATGCAAAGAAGATATCACACCTCCTCAAACCATGTTGAACTACAACTATATCATCTAGTCACACCCAAAAGCCAAGATCTAGAAAATAGCTTAACAGTAGCTCCACATAACCGCAAGTTTTGCTTGACTGTGTAAAACCTGCAAAACCACTGAGTCATGCAAGTACAAACAATAGTTTAGGAACTCCAGACCCATTTCAATCCAACTCCAAAACCACCAACATGCACATGCATTCAAGAGGCAGGCTATTACAGAAGCTTCCAGATCATCCAATGACCAACTTCATAGCCTTCATGCAATCGGGGTACAGAGAACAACACCTTCAATACTAGGTCAAAGCACCCAACATAAGCACATCACTCCATGAATGAACAACAACCCAAGCTTCTCCATATCATCACAGAGCCTCCCATGCAGACACCCAATATGAAAGCTTTGTTGCAACACAACCACAAAGCAAAAAATATTCCACCCCATGCATTAGGGTTATACCGCTGCAAACTCATGAGCTTCAGGTCACATCATTTCAATATGACCAACTTAGTTCTCTCCATCTTCACCATCTTCCATGTTGTGTGTTGTCTTAGAAACCAAAAGCAAGAACTTCCACTCATCAAAGGATCAAAACACCAGCCGATTCCTCCAAATTTCCTCAAGCCTGGCAAACTAGGAAATCTTCACAGAAGGAATACCTAGAACCAGTAACACACCAGGAAGAATAACACATTCTTGAAGAATGCTCTGATACCACTTGTTGGGA
The DNA here is from genome assembly GCA_007258455.2 of Sequoia sempervirens. NCBI lineage: Eukaryota > Viridiplantae > Streptophyta > Pinopsida > Cupressales > Cupressaceae > Sequoia > Sequoia sempervirens. The sequence continues at coordinate 58,051 of VDFB02031173.1, read as the reverse complement.
AAGGAGAAGACGGGTACGGTCTTATACCACTATGCCATAAAGCAGAAACAAACACAGTTCATTTTCCACATTGACCCTTAGAGAGAAACTCATGCTTAACCAGTTTCAACAACACCATTAATAGATTCAACAAATAGAACCAACAACCATGAAAGATGAGACAAAAGACATGAACACACAGATATACGTGGGGAAAACCCTTTCGGGTAAAAAACCCCACAATCCAAAAGCCCAGATCACCATTGTATTATTCAGCAACAAAAAAAAAGTTACAATACAATATCAGGCTCACGGCCTTTACAGAGTTTACATCTTGTTCCATTCTAGAGAATATTTGGCAACACAAACCCTTGCGACCACCAGAGACATCTCGCGACTACACAACCACACGACTTGACCACTGACCTCTCGGCCTGCTTGTCGCACAGTCACTTGGCTTTCACCTTTTGCAAGATCCATCTTTCCACGACATCACAACCTCTCGGCATACTCTTAGGTTCTTGACCAGTCTGCACCCAACATCTTGGCCTCTTTGTTTGCATCCAGCCTCTTGGCCTGCATCCAGTACCTCGACCCTCTTGGATTGTTCGACGCCCAGCCACTCGACCTCCACGCAGCCTCTTGGCCTCTGCGCATCCTCTTGGTCTCCGCTTGGTAGCCTTGGCCAACACCCAGCCTTTCAGTCTCACATCCAGCCCCTATGCCTTTTGGTTACCACCGCTCATAGTTGTCACCACTCTCTGCTCCAAGCATCGAGCCCTGAGAAAGTTTCCCTCATCCTTCACCGCATCTGGCCATTCAGCCTATAGTTCAGCTTGACCAGGGTCGACCTCCGCTCGACTCCCTGCAAGCGATTCCAGCTTCCCATGAGAGACACCCTAGCTGATGACCAAAGTCTTCATCTCTATCGCTAACTAACTATTCAACTACCATGCCTCTTTAGGGTTGCACCTGGAGCCATACGCCACCATCCAGTGTTGGTCGTCGAATAGGTAGTCAAACAAATCTCCACTGTCAAGCTTAGGGTTCTCCAAGGGTCACTGAGTCAACCATAGAGCACATGGGCCCACATGCCATATGTCCTCCACATCATCACCACTTGTCAGCCATCACCATGATCCACCAACCTATCGATTCCCAAGTGGTCCCCACCATCCATGTAGCATCCATGTCATTGTTGTATAGCTGATGTCACCATCCACACAAATAAGGTCCCACCATCCACTGGCATCCAAGTCGCTCAATCGTTGGAGAACCAAACTTTAGAACCTCTTGACGGAGGTTACGAAGTTCCCAGAACCCATGACTTGCTGATAAGGGAATTTCCCTGTCACCCAAAGCTCCAACTTCCAAACCTCACGACGGAGGTTACAAAGTTCCTGGAAGTCGTGACATCCCGATAGAAGGATCTCCTTGTCGCCCAAAACACAAACTTCACAACCTCCACTGAAGGTTAGGAAATTCCTGATCGCCACGACAACAAAGGAGATTGGCTAGTCGGGAAGTTAAGAAACTTCTGAACACCACGACAAGGTTCCAAGGTTAGAAACTGCAGTGACCTCGCGACCAACACATTGTCGCCATGTCGGGGAGTTAAAGAACTTTCTAACTCTGCGACATAGGTTCCGAAGTTAGCAAAACCACTGATCCCGCGACCAGCTTGATGTCACTTGGTTGTAAACTTTCAAAACCCCGCGACAAAACACAGGCCGATGAAGGAGGAAAACTGAATTGCTCCAGGAAGCGACCAATCCAGTAAATTGAGTTACAATTCTCAACACTACTAGATCCAAAGGACAAGGCTACCCTATACAAAATGACCTATTTGACAATATTGACCGTTCGTAATACCCACCATGACAAAGTCATTAAAGGAGGTAGCCTTGAATAGGGAGTGGGTGGAGACTAAAATTGTTTTAGGAATTTTCTTAACAAAGTGTCCTAGCTCCTCATAACTGTTCACTTATCAACAATCGACTATAGGTTTGTACTTTGTAGTAAATTCAAGAGGTCCTAATAAACATGATTAGTAAAAATAACGCAAGTTGAAGGCATGGAATCACTTCACTTGGAAAATGAAATGAAAGAGGTATAAAGTTGATATGGATAATTAATGACACTATAAATAAGCAACCCAAAATATTTCAACTCTTGATCTACAAAGAAACTATCAAAATGAACAACAAATGGTGTGTTCTAGATTTATTAAAAAATTGAAACTTAATAAAGTAAATGGGTTGTTTTCACTTAATTAAATTCTATTTTAAAAATATATATCATGGATGGGTTCTAGGGATTGATATTGACCTATGATGGTAAAATAGACCTAAAAACCATTAGTTAATTTTAGGGGTAATTAACTCCTATATCATAATATGGAGGTTTACAAAACTCTTTGTATTTGATCTATAAGTATTTTTTATGAGGAGCACTGCAAAAAAAGGTTAATGAGGAATTTTCCTTCGTCAATCCCCTTGTGGTATTTAAATAATGATGCCACATAAAATTATTGATAAATAAAAATACTTAAAACTAATCTATGTTATGAAATTACTCCAAATAAAAGCATAAGGATGAAAATATTAGGGATTATGGCAAATGGTGCATGGAAAATTAGCAAAGAAACTTAGGTGGGAGAAATAAATTTGGGAAGAATGTGATAGTTGAAACACAATCATGCACTCCACTACCTATCAAGCCCACTCTAGAATTTATTATTCTAAATCTATTATTATCATGCCAAATTATTGAGTCCATCCAAGAATCTCCCATCCATATCCCATTAGGTATTAGAATTGGATCTATGTCAAGAGCTCGGTCAAAATCATAAATAAATACGCTACAAAATGAATCAAGATCAAGTTATCCAAATCCCCCCTATAGATGGTCTTGACCTTCAAGCTTATCCAATCATTGATCAAGATCCCATCTCCCTATAGTTTAATGATGATCCCATTAGCCCTTTCCATCCCATCCATGATCATAAAGTTAAACTTGATCCTATCCATATTCCAATAGTCTCCAATTCCCAAGATGAGACACTTGCCTCCTTGGGACAAATAGATGATCAAATAAATGACACAAATCATGTCAAACATGTTGATAAATAAGCTACTCTAGATCAAATCAAAGATTCCAATGATGCGCAAAGAAAATGAGTAGGAAACATGATTTAATAGATTTAAATTTAGATCAAAATAGAAAGGCGGTAATGCTACTAGTGACACAAACACTACAATATTATCCTTATCCTTGTGATAAAATTGGATTTCATTTATTTTTCTTTCATAGATTTGTTGACCATCTATGCACCCTACTGATATTGTAGAGTTACGCCTCTCAGTGTAATAATTGGTCAGCATAATAATGATCAACAAGACCCAAACAATCTAGCACCCTAGTACACATGATGATAGAGCACAAGCTTGAAATATTATTGAGTCATTTCAATCAAGCATTGTATCTTGAAGGATGTGAGTGTTGTAATAAAATGATGATGCATAGTATAACAAAATAAGAATTTTACATAAATGTGACACAATTAAAACCATAAAGTATAAGTACCTTTATGAGAAAATATTGGTAGAGAGAATAGAGGGACCAATAATGCAACAACAAAACACAGGGATCAAACTATAAAACTTAAGTGGACAATTGGATACAACCAATCAATGCATCAATAGAAACTATAGTGTAAAAATGCATGAATTATAAGGATAAGGGCTTTAGAAGACCATGAAAAATAAAAGAAATAGGATCAACCTTGCAAAAATTGGAACATTACACTAGGATCATGTAGTCAATTCATTTACATGGAGATGATTCTAGATTCATGTGGTTGATAAGTGTTAGCTTCTCTTCTACTTTTTTTAGAGCTATTTGGTTTGTGACATGGTAGTACTTGGTCCATTAGGGTCTTAATGAATAATATACGGTGTTAATTTTTATAGTATATTTTGGTTTAGTATAGTTTGTAGCTATTATGGAAATAGTATAGACAATGTTTTAATTTTTCATATATAATTAATATTGTATATGCCATTTGAATTGCTCTGCCTACACTTTCTAAGTTGAGATGGGGATCTATTATGGTGATTTGGGGTGATCACATGCTCTTGTACTTGGTATATTTATTATGTAGTGCTTTGGAATCAATATCTTGAGGTGTCATACAAGGAATTTGTGTTGCAAGTAATTCTTTGTTGGTATGTGTGGATTGATATTTTGGTTTGACTATGGAGGCAGGTGATGTTTTTCTAGTGTTAGTATATGCATGATTAATTCTTCTAATAATGAGGTGACTTGTTGAGAGATTCATTTCATTAGGGATTTGTGTGTGAAGGTGTGAAGAACTATAAGTTGTTTGATCTTATTTCTCATGATAGCTTATTTTTGGGATGTTCAATTTGGTGAACACGTCACTTTGATGGGTTCTCCACCAAAAAATCTCCCTACTTACTATTCATTATTCATATCTTTAGGATTATCTTTTCAATGAGAATTATTGTGATGATCTTGGTCCACTACCCCTTTAGTGCATAGTATTTGTCTAATTGGATCTATACTACTCTTGAGGAGGCTAGACCTTTGGTTGGTGATACCACCAATTCTATAATAGGGATAATTAGTTGCACCTCAAAATTTCACAATATTTTTCACAATTTTTAAAGTGATTAATTATTATGGTTTATTTAATATTCTATAGTCTCAACTAAATAATTAAGAATTAACAATATCCAATTCAAGCTAACTTGTCCAATTTGAGAAAAAATGAATAGCCAGTCTAGGCTCTTCTATCGATTGGGATAACTTGTCCATATGGGATGATCAATATAACATGATTAATTTGGACCATGTCTCCATCTAGTATAGGATGGGAACTTAAAATGATCATACAAGCTTATAAGGAAAGGAATAATAATAAATATGCTATGGCCAGGGACTTTGACTAATCAAGACCAATTAAGTCCTAAGTCACATGCAAAAAAATCATAGCACACACATTATACTCTATTGGCATTTTTTGCAAGTCCTAAAAATATCTTGTATCCTTTCTCAAGTTTCAAAAAATTGACCATGTACAAGATCAATCCACTCTATAGATTCTTATGAGTATCAATGAATCATATTTTATTATTGTACCAATTATATTTAGAGTTTTATCTTTATGAAATAGGACACAAAACCTTACAATATCCTTTGTATCTAAATACTGGAAACATCCTAAATTTCCTAGTTTTCCTACATACCTTATATCTAGAGGATAAATATACTAGAGAACTAGGTGTATGAAATACATTAGTTCTATTTGAAACTATGTTTATACAATTGTTTGAGTGGGTACATAACCCTTTCTATGATCCAATTTTCCCAAAAAATTCTTCATTGACTATGACCCACTCAAGTAAAATAAGGATAGAAACCTAGTTAATCATCTATAAGAAAACATCTAAAGGGGTGTTTTACATGAATTTTAATGTGAGAATATTTTCTATTTACCCATAATGAATCTTAAATTTTCCTATTTAAAAAAGGTTATTGGTTTTACTTATTGGGTGTATAATGGCCAATACCTAAGGAGTTTTCATCAAAATAATACATTACCAATTTATTAATTGCTTTACTCACAATAATATAGTTTCTTATCATAAATATCTGTAAACCAATTTAATTAACCTTCCAAGATCAAAGAGCATGAAAAAACCTTCCATAAGTGAAAAAAATATGAACACAATCGTATGCCTATCAATATACAAATGAAGAGTGTGTAAATACAATGAGGAACCTTGCATATATAGGCAAGGTGGATGAGGTAAGAAGGTAGGATACAATGATTGACTACCCTTCCAAATGTGAAACACTTATGAGCTCACTTGAAAAGTGTGTGGGAAAGTGTAAAGTGTGCATGCACTAGGTGTCTCAAGTGATGAAGACACATGTATCAATGCTATGAAGTGAAATAAAAGCATAAGAAACCTAAGTAAACTTAAACTATGAGTGTGAATAGGTCAATCATAGAAAGGTGATATCCTATCTAGATGGAAAAAGAAACTATTTACGTTAACACCCCACCTTAAGTGTAACTTAGGGAGTAATGTATTCATAGATGATGAGTCCCACTGTGAATCCATTTGTTAGGTACTCATGTACAAATTTCTCATAAAGTTGAATAAAGTATAAAAATATAGTGAAAATAAAAACCCCTCTCCAAAAGAGAAATGCAATGAAATGAAATGTATAGGTGAAGAAGATAAGTGATGAAGAACTCATCATGACCCCTCAAGGACTAATTCTAGAACAATGTACAATGAATGTTCCCCAATAGGAGAGAAAAGAGAGAAGGTCTATGTAACCCCCTAAAGAAAATGTGAAGTAGTGAACTCTATGTGAGGAAATTCTTCCTCCCAAAACTAATAGGAGAAGAGAAAACATGCACCCTCCTCTCAAAATTATGCCTATAGTGTTCATTGATTCTTGACACTGGATGTTGAAGATGATTAATGATCGTTGAACAATATTACCCCCGTTAGGAAGAAACAACATAGTAAATGTGTCAAGATGACTTCCCATTTTGGATAGGAATATGAAGGAAGTAAAATCAATGTCTCTAAATTCTAAACATGATCCAAATACTAATACGATGACCATGATTTCTTCAAAGGATTCTCAAAAATCTCCAAGACAATGCTAATGTGTGACTGATGCTAATAAGACGGATCAGGTACCATATAAGATTTAAGAACACGGATCATGGATGTATGGTGATAAATAAACCAATGATAAATTGGTACTGTTGCAAATGGTGTCAACATAAATTATGATGGAGTTGGATATGTCAACTCATGAATAATTACACAACCTATCATGATAGAATCTGATATAGGTGAGGTAAGGTAAATATCGAAATATGGAAATGGTGATGCAACTTCATCAAAGTTGACATCATAGAGGAGATGAATGTCCTCAATAGTGTCATCCAAATATGCAAGGTGAGATTCTAAAAACATAAATGATATGTCTAGTAGATATTCATCCCAATGAGGTGGATTTGAAAAGATGATATCAATATTTTGATACAAAGAATCATTAGAACTAGTGGATGAGTAAAAAATGGATTTAAATGTAGCATTAGGTGATATGGTAGATGAGATCTCAATGCAAGCCATGCGACTATATTGTTCATCCCCAAATGATGGTGTCTCACTAGATGTCTAAGTGAGATTGGATGGTATTTTTGCATGTGTTGGAATGAGACCAAACAACTAGCATTAGTTATTGGCAGATAGTATGACAATTATCTAACTAATAAGAGTTAACAAAATTTTAAATGTTATCAACTAACAACAAATATAACCTTTTATGTTAATATACAATGCTTATTTTGAAAGGTTATATTAAATTAATTAGCAAAAAGAAAGGGCCCATGCAAGTCAAGCAAGCAACTAATTAAATTTACCTTCTCCACGCTTCATTCCCTCCCTGGTGTTGGAGAATGCCAAGATCAAAGAGCTCAAAACAACTTCCAAAAGTAAATAAAAATATGTACAATAGTATGTCTATCAAATATGAAATGAAGAGTGTATAATACAATGATCAAGCCTTACATATATAGGCAAGGATGAGGAGGTAGGAAGGTAGGATTGAACTATTGACTACCCCTCTATAGGTGGGACACATGTGAGCTCACTTGACAAGTGTGTGAGAAAGTATCAATAGGTGTCTCAAGTCATGAGGACACATGTATCAATGCTATGAAATAAGACAAAAGTAAAAGAAACTTAAGTAAACTTAAGCTAGGTGTGAATAGGTCAATCCTAGAAAGGTGATATCCTATCTAGATGGATAAAGACACTATTTACACTAGCAACCCCTCTAAAGTGCAAATAGAGAGTATTGTATGCAATAATGATGAGTCCCGACTACTAGGCCATGTTATGTACTCATGTAAAAATATCTCATAAAGTGGAGTAAAGGAGAAAAACCTAGTGGGAAATAAAAATCCATCTCCAAAAGGGATGCAATGAAATTAATTGTACAAGTGAAAAAGATAAGCGGTAGATGGAGGAATCCTAATGACCCCCCAAAGACTAATTATAGCACAAAGTATAAAGAAAGTTCTCCTCATAAGAGAGAAAAGAGGGAAGGCCATGTGACACCTACAAAAACTATGAAGTGATGAATTCCATGTGAGGAAATGCTTCCTCCTTAAACTAATAGTAGAAGAGAAACCATGCAACCTTCCCTTAGAATGATGCATGTAGTGCTGGTAGATGCTCAAAACTAGATGTTAAAGATGATCCATGAACATTGAACAACATCTCTTCCCTTAGGAATAAATAACACCACAAATGTGTGCAATATGAATTTCCATTCTGGATAGGAATATGCAAGAAGTAAGGTGAATGTCTTTGAATGTTGCGCATGATCCAAAGACTAAAAAGATGCCAATGATGCCTTTGAATGATGATCAATGATATAAAAGCCAATGTTGATGTGTGACAGATGTTGATATGATGGATTAGGTATCACAGATGATTCTAGAAAAGGGACCATGACTATATGGTGATAAATGGACGGATGTGAATTTGATACTGTTGTAGAGGATAACTCGTGAATGTCTACACAATCTATCATGATAGAAGTTGATGTAGGCAAGGAAAAATAAATATCCAAAGATGGCAATAATGATGCAACTCCATAAAAAAATTCATCAAATAAAAGACGAATGTCCTCAATGATTTCATCCAAGTTTACAATCCAATATTCTACAAACAAACATGTGATGTTTGGTAGATATGCATCCCTATGTGGTGGATATAGAATGACAAAAGATCCTGATGCAAAGAATCATAAGAACTCAAGAAGGAGTCAACACCAGATTTAGATGTAGCAACATGTGATATGGGTGATGAGATATCAATGCAAGTCATCCGACTACATTGTTCATCCCCAAATGATAATTTCTCACAAGATGTTTGAGTGATATTGAATGATGTTTTTGCATGTGTTGGAACTAGAGGATCAGGTAAGGCAATACCATGACTAAGAAGAATTTTTTTGAGTTCCTCAATTTGATGAAATCGATATTCTTTTGTTGTATGCCTTCTCTTTCCACAATATCTGGACATTTGATTTTTCATTTATTAGGAGGATTGTGAAAAATACTCAAATGAAAGGGATTTAGTGTGAGAGACATGATCATATGAACCAACAAACTGAAAAATAGAAACACCTATATTTCCCTCCTTGATTCAAAGAGCCCCCTAAGAAATATTAGTGTTGATTGTAGCCCCCCCAAAATAATGTGCAATAAAATTTTACAAGTTTGTGAAGATCAAGTGCCGAATCTTTCATTTATAACTCACGGAGATTTTTATAATTTTGTGAAAAAGTGGTAACCCAAATCTTATTTTTACACGCAAAACTATCTATTCCTTGTGAAATTATGATAGAAATAAAAAAAATTGCAAAATTTTGATAAGCGAGGTGAAAGTTATCTCCCATCAAAATTTACTCACATTGTTGTCTTTGGAGGTTAAAAATTGATATTAAACAACATAATTTACAAAATTTCTTGATACTAAAATGTCGACATCGGAACCAACTTTCTAATGGCTATTTAAAATTAAAAAAACACACCCCGTTAGCAAGTTATTAGCCCCCCTACAAGCTTTGGATGACAAAAACAAAAAACAACCCCCCCTTCCAAGAATTAAATAATTTATCAAAACCACTTGGTAACATAAGAAATTGACATTAAATGTAACTATAAAGGAAAATGACCAAGTAGTCAAGGTAACTATAATGATGTAAAGGTTATAAATCCTCCAAAAGATATATGAGATTGTTTCAAACACAATATCTCCAAATGGAAGCCGCTACAAACTAGAAGTCTCCCAAATAAAAGCTTACAGATATTCGATCCTTCTTTGACCAAATTGTAGCTTCTCCAGGTGTTTGAAAGTTGTTTCAAAGACGTAGGTGATTGATTGAGTCTTGTGCAAAGTGTTGAGGGAAGAATCTGGAGTCGTGGAGGAGTCGACCAAGCTTAGGAAGATTGCGTGAAGGTTGCTACAAGTGATCTAATATGGCACCTTTAGAGATCTCAGATGGTGGATGTGGAAGGCCCATATAACTGTATCTACGCCCACGTAATTGTATCTGCTCACTGTACTCCACTATTTGCTGGTGTGGGTATAGCATTGAGGTATAGAAGATATTGACAGGTCGGAGCATGTAAATTAGAATCAATTTGATCGCAGATCTGATAATGGCCAAGCCTAGCAGAAGAAAGACCAAGTGATGACAAATATGGAGAATACCAAAATGAAAGTTTCACAACAAAATATGCGTGGAGAAAAGACTTCAAGAGGCCACAAGTACTTGGAGATGATTGCCTATGAGTTGAAAGGAGGCCACAGGAGATTTGAAGGGCACTTGGGATGAAAGTTGGTGTAAAGGCAGGCCGCAACAATTGAAAATGATGCAGAGTCTATGTGCAGATCATAGATGATGCATAGCCGCCAATTTTGTGCAGGTCGGTGTGTTGGATGCATGTGAGAGCTTCATCTTCTTCAAATTTGGAATGTTGTTTGGCTTGCATTACTCCATATTTTCCTGCACATTATTTTCCCAAGAGACGACTTCCAGAATTTGCATTAAAAAAATGGTTGCAAGCTCATTGGGTCTATGATGAGTGGAGTGCATATGGAGCAAGAGTTCCCATATATTTGAACATTGGGGAAACTAGAGTAGATGGCACCTGCAAAGTAAATGCGTATGCAAGAGAAGCAGAGGCCGCCAAGCAAGTAAAGTCTGCAAAAAACAGATTAAGTCCTCCAAAAAATAGGTCGAATGGAGCTAAGAACCCTCCATTCGAACAACAAACAAATAAAGGCAATGCTCATGAAAGCCACACCAATGCTATCTAAAAACCTGGTGAAATCCTTTAACAACCAATCTGCAAACACCAAACTCCTGCAAACAAGTTGATGAAGGCCACAAATTACCTACAAAATTTCCTGCAACAATATGTCACATAAGCCAAAAAAATTGCAAGAAAAATCTACCCTAACGAGTAGATGGGTAGAGGGTAAATTGGCCCTTTGCTAAAAAAATTCTATTTTTTACAATTTTTTTTGTTACAACAAGCACAATGACCAAAAAATTGAAAAAATAAAAAAATTATTGAAATTGATGAAACAAAAAGTATTGTCATTTCTGAGTCTTCTAGATGCAATGGAATTGACCAATTGGATCTATGATGCTTTGTTGATAGGGCTATGTGCGAGAATCACATCAATGTAGGAAGGAGCATGCTCTCATGGTTCTAATACCATGTTGGAGAAAACCAAGATCAGAGTGCTCAAAACAAGTTCCACAATTGAATAAAATATGCACAATAGTTTGTCTATCAAATCTGAATTGAAGAGTGTATAATAAAATGATCAAGCCTTGCATATATAGGTAAGGATGAAGAGGTAGGAAGGTAGGACTGAACTATTGAATATCCCTCTATAGGTGGGAAACTTGTGAGTTCACTTGAGAAGTGTGTGAGCAAGTGTCAATAGGTGTCTCAAGTCATGAGGACATACATCAATGCTATGAAGTGAGAAAAAAGCAAAAAAAAACCTAAGTAAACTTAAGCTAGGTGTGAATAGGTCAATCCTAGAAAGGTGATATCCTATTGATCCGGTGGATATTTTCAGTGAAAATTGAAGTATCTCATTTTTCTCCAGAATCTGCACCATCAGGAAAAGATCAGCGTCTTGGTTCCAACGCAACTTGAACGGAGCGAAAAGGAGTCCGTTTGTGCAAGTTATGGTCAGTCAAACCTTGGGTCAAACTGGGATCAGGGGCGTCCAGGAAGCGAAAAAAATGATGTCAGCAAAAGTTGTCAAAGATGGTGTCATCGCCTAGAGCTTGTCGCAAGCTTTCCAACGCAACTCGTTTCGTCGAAATCCGACATCGTATGCTCAAGATACAGCTGGTCAAAGCTCTCGGTTGACTTGGTGACTAAAAGGTACAATGATGACGTCATCATCCGTACAAGATGACGTCAGCAGTCAGACCGTACTGTACGAAATCCAAGTGGACAAATCAGGGTGTGACACGTGGCAGCAGAGTCATCGTATGGAACCAATCGGATCGTGACACATGTCCTTCCGTACACACAGTCAGCATTTGCGTGCGGTTGAGTCAGCATACGGCGGCAGTGACGTGTCTCCTCCAGCCACTCAGATTTTGCCACGTGGCATTTTTTTGCGGCGTGCCACGTTCCATCTTTCTTTGTCAGTATCGATGTGGGTGGAGTTAATTGTTTCAACAAAAAGGTTTTGTTAGCGGACGGATTTGAACCCGTGACTTCAAAGTTAACGGCCGCCTCTTCTACCGTTGCACCGTCCGCGTGCATTTAATATATAATGAAAAGAGTTTTGTTTTGTGGTTTGAATTTTCGGTGATTTGTTTGAAAACGTGGCCGGTGGGATTTGAACCACCGACCACCGGTTCAACAAAAAGGTTAACTTCCGCCAGACCACCGAAAATAGCTCTAACCTAAATGGTGTTAGTTTGCTTTTGTCATGTATTTTAGCTTGAAGCCTTAACAAATGGGCTATTTTTGTTGTAAAAAACAACCCCACATTAAATAACCAAAATACCAAAAGACAAAAGGGGTTAGAGAGGATGTTGTAAACGAAATCCCAAGGGGGTTATGATTGTTATTTCATTAATTATGGTGGTTTTTGGCCATTTTAGCCAAATTATGTATTTAAGGGGGTGTGAGGTGAGAGTGGAGTTAAGTTTTTTTCAGGTGATGAAGTCTTGAAGCTGAGGACACGAAAGAGAGGTGCTGGAGATTTTTTCAAGCCATTTTTGTACGTTGGAGCCTTGTTATGCTGCCGAACTGATGGTCTTGGTGCATCATTTGTAATTGATTTTGGAGTTAATCGGATCGGTCTCTCTATTGGAGTGGACCCGGAAACGTAGTCACATTTGTGACGAACTCCGTTACCAATTTGTTTGCACTTCTTCTCTCCTCTCTCATTTTCTTATTTGTCACTTTAAGTTTCAGTTTTTAATGCATAATTATGATAATGTATGCATGAATTTGTAATTCCACAAAGTTGTTGAAATCAAGCATTTAATACTGCAATCTAGTCTAGATCCGTATATAGATCAAGTGGTATCAGAGCTTTTGGGTGACTATTATTGCAGCTATTTGTTTTTTGAATGCTAACAAGATCCAGGATTCAGAAAGGTGAAGGCAAGCTCGAAGACTTTAATCCTGAGATCAGTAAGCGTAGAACATTTCCGAAGATGTCAGTTTCTGGAATGGAGGTTCCTGAAGAAATCAGTGAGCAGGAGTTTCGAAGAGCATTCCTTGAGATGAAGGCTAAGGTGGACATTCTTTTTCAGGAGAGACAAGAACGGAAGGAACGTGAAGAAGGTTCGTCGAAGCAAGAAGATCGCAAAGACAAGAAAGAGAAGCAACATGGAGATGGTGGCAAGCAAGATCACCCCTTTTCTTCTTCTCCTCCCTCTTCTCCTTCTCCTTCTTCTCCATCTTCTCCTCATTCTATTTCTTCTAATCCTTTCAAGAGTGGGTATAAGCCTAAGATCAAATTGGATGTAAAATTTGATTTGCCTAAATATTGTGGTGAACTTAATGCTGAAAAATTGGATGATTGGATTCAACAAGTTGAAGTTTATTGTAGAGTCCAGAACCTATTAGATGATGTTGATAGGATCCAATTAGCTACTCTTCGTTTAGGAGGTATAGCCTTAACCTGGTGGGAGAGTAAGTCTAAGGTAGAAGTTTCACACATGGTAGAGTCAGTTTAACTTGGGCAGAGTTTGTTAATGCTCTTAAGAAGCAGTTTTATCCCTTAGGACATATGCAGCAGTTAATGATGGATTGGCAAATGTTTAGGCAAGGGAAAGGTCAAACTGTCCAAGAGTACACCCATGAATTTAGGAAAAGGGCTATTGCTTTGAATGTTCCTTTGTATACCCAGGACACTTTGTTGAAGTACATACGAGGTCTTCATTCCTACCTTAGGCATTCCATTTTGGTTTTGAACCCTTGTAATTTGGATGAAGTGTCTGTTCAAGCTACACACTTAGAGTCAAGGGGTAAAGGATCTTTCATTGATAAGTTTGATAATGATGTAAAGAAATCTTCTAAGAATGCAGAGACAGGGAAAGGAAAGAAGATAGCTACGGTCAAGAAGGATGAGAAGCTTTCTTGCTCTCATTGTGACAAGAAGGGTCATGATGAAGATCATTGTTGGAAGTTGCATCCCGAATTGAAGCCTAAGTGGGCTCAAAGACATAATTAGAAACAGAAAGGTAAGGAGAAAGCCACGAATGTTGTTATGGATCTTGGTTCAGATTCAGATGATGAGACTAAGATAACAGCTATGGGTCTAAAAGGTAAAGCTCCTATTTCTGGTGTTTTTGTTGCTAGTTGTGCTTCTACTTCTAAAGTTAATGATGTCTCTGAAGATGTGAAGAGGAATGAGCTTTTTCATTTAAGGGTTGTTGCTAAGAACAGTAAAATTGATGCACTCATAGATAGTGGTTCTCAAGTTAATCTAATTTCTGAAAGTGTTGTAAGGAACTTGGGATTGAAAAGTACATTGCATAAGAAACCTTATCCACTAGGCTGGATTTGTGAAAATGATAAGTTGCAAGTAACAAGACAATGCACCTTAAGATTCGCAATCACTAGTAAATTTGTGGATGAAGTACAGTTTGATGTGGTTCCACTGGATATCTGTGGGATAGTGCTTGGTAGCCCTTATTTATATGACATGAAAGCAATTTTCTACAGGGAAAAGAATCATTATCATTTGTTTAAAGATGGCATTCAGTATATTGTACATTCTCACAGGATTAAGACTGATCGTTCTTTTGCAAACACAGGGCAGTTAAAGAGGGTAATTAATGCAAGTAAAGAGTTAACTCTTATGTTCAGTACGTGGTTCTACACTTGAACTTGGAGTAGCTAACCAGGATCGATGTTGCAGGATGCACTTGCAACAGATGAGAAAATGATGATTGAAAGCATTGATGGTTCCTTGGGTAAAAATGTTCCTGTTGTGAAGGATCAAATTGTTGTTGACTTATTCTCTTTCATTTCTGCATTATTGTTCAGCTTGATGCTAGTCAATTTTTGTTGGTTAGTGGCTACGACAATTGATGTAGATGCTTATGGAAGTGATAGAATAATGTTTATGTTCAACAACATTGTTGCAGTCTTCATTGTGCTTGTGAGCCAGGTATTCAGATGTACAGAGGATACAGGACAAGTGAGGAGGCCAAGTCTTCACTTAATGTCAGAGTAAATGTCACTTTTGGAGGTCCAAAAGGTCTTCAGTGGGGAGGCCTGATCCGGTGGATATTTTCAGTGAAAATTGAAGTATCTCATTTTTCTCCAGAATCTGCACCATCAGGAAAAGCTCAACGTCCTGGTTCCAACGCAACTTGAACGAAGCGAAAAGGAGTCCGTTTGTGCAAGTTATGGTCAGTCAAACCTTGGGTCAAATTGGGATCAGGCGTCCAGGAAGCGAAAAAAATGATGTCAGCAAAAGTTGTCAAAGATGGTGTCATCACCTAGAGCTTGTTGCAAGCTTTCCAACGCAACTCGTTTCGTCGAAATCCGACATCGTATGCTCAAGATACAGCTAGTCAAAGCTCTCGGTTGACTTGGTGACTAAAAGGTATAATGATGACGTCATCATCCGTACAAGATGACGTCAGCAGTCAGACCGTACTGTACGAAATCCAAGTGGACAAATCAGGGTGTGACACATGGCAGCAGAGTCATCGTATGGAACCAATCGGATCGTGACACGTGTCCTTCCGTACACACAGTCAGCATTTGCGTGCGGTTGAGTCAGCATACGGCGGCAGTGACGTGTCTCCTCCAGCCAGTCAGATTTTGCCACGTGGCATTTTTGCGGCGTGCCACGTTCCATCTTTCTCTGTCAGTATCGATGTGGGTGGAGTTAATTGTTTCAACAAAAAAGTTTTGTTAGCGGACGAATTTGAACCCGTGACTTCAAAGTTAACGGCCGCCTCTTCTACCGTTGCACCGTCCGCGTGCATTTAATATATAATGACAAGAGTTTTGTTTTGTGGTTTGAATTTTCGGTGATTCGTTTGAAAACGTGGCCGGGGGGATTTGAACCACCGACCACCGGTTCAACAAAAAGGTTAACTACCGCCAGACCACCGAAAATAGCTCTAACCTAAATGGTGTTAGTTTACTTTTGTCATGTATTTTAGCTTGAAGCCTTAACAAATGGGCTATTTTTGTTGTAAAAAACAACCCCACATTAAATAACCAAAATACCAAAAGACAAAAGGGGTTAGAGAGGATGTTGTAAACGAAATCCCAAGGGGGTTATGATTGTTATTTCATTAATTATGGTGGTTTTTGGCCATTTTAGCCAAATTATGTATTTAAGGGGGTGTGAGGTGAGAGTGGAGTTAAGTTTTTTTCAGGTGATGAAGTCTTGAAGCTGAGGACACGAAAGAGAGGTGCTGGAGATTTTTTCAAGCCATTTTTGTACGTTGGAGCCTTGTTATGCTGCCGAACTGATGGTCTTGGTGCATCATTTGTAATTGATTTTGGAGTTAATCGGATCGGTCTCTCTATTGGAGTGGACCCGGAGACGTAGTCACATTTGTGACGAACTCCGTTACCAATTTGTTTGCACTTCTTCTCTCCTCTCTCATTTTCTTATTTGTCACTTTAAGTTTCAGTTTTTAATGCATAATTATGATAATGTATGCATGAATTTGTAATTCCACAAAGTTGTTGAAATCAAGCATTTAATACTGTAATCTAGTCTAGATCCGTATATAGATCACCTATCCAGATGGGTAAAGACACTATTTACACTAACATTTGGAACCCGCACATCCCATATAGAATTCTACGCCAAGACTAACGGGAAGATTAAGTCTCCAAAAAAAAAATCAACTATGGAGAAGGCGATTAGGTGTCTTTTGGTGGAATATTGATCATGATGCAAGGAAATCATTATATATACATAGAAGTTATTGAGTGTTGGAGTTCTCACAGAAAATTCATTTGTGGATCACTTAAACTTTATGCCAAATACTGTAAAATATTAATAGGTATTATAAGCATGATCCCTATGAAGGTCACTAGAGTTGGATGGAGGCTGCGAGTAGTCATCAAAACCACCCACAGAAATTGTGCTTGAATAGATTAGATTCCTCGCAAATTATGCTTGCCCTCCATGTTGTTTATAGAAATCTCTTGCACAAGAATTGTGAACAATGCACAAAAAAAGAAATGGTCGGGAGCTTTATGTTGAAGACTATGTGATGGAAAGAAGCCTGCAGAGATGTGATTAATTCCCAAACTTTGTGAACACAAACACATATACAACCTTGCAATTCCAATGAGGAGCTCATGGATTGGATAGGTTAACCAGACATAGAAATTATGGAGAAATGTTCCCCTTGGTTTCAACAACAACCCATGACCAACATGCAATGCTCATGCTAAACACCTCAAATGTCTTGGTTAGATCATCCTCAATCAAAACCAAAACTAGGAGATCAAAATATCTTGGTAGTGCGAAATCTCATAGTCAACAATATGCAAGGAGGGTATAGATAGTACCCAAGGTCATGGAAATGTTGCAAGTTGGACTAAGGGCCACAGTGAAGGGATTTTGAAGGCATGTGAATTAGCTTGATGATGCTTATAGAGATACCAACTGTATACAACAAGATAAAAAACAATAGAGATAAACCTTGTATCTTGCAAATAGGTTTATTGAACCTAGATATAGTGATTTCATGAACCCTATAAACAAGCCAAAATGGCTAAAAATTCCTGTAAGATTGAAAATATCGACCCAAAATGGGTAGATGGATAAAGGGCAGAGAGTGATTTTGGCCCTCTGTAGACTAATTTTTTAAAAAATTATATGTTCTTGATGTACAATGGCAAAAAATTGTAAAAATCAAAGATTACCAAATTTGAAAAAAATGAAAGGTATTTCTTCATTTCTCAAGCCTTTTGGATGCAGTGGAGGTGTTCATTTGGCGCCATAAAGCTCCATTAATAAGGATATTCACTTTGGTATGGGAAGGAACACACTCTCATGACTCTGATATCATGTTGGAGAATGCCAAGGTCAAAGAGCATGAAACAACCTTCCACAAGTGAAAAAATATGAGCACAATAGTATGTCTATCAATATACAAATAAAGAGTGTGTAATACAATGAGGAACCTTGCATATATTGGAAAGGTGGATGAGGTAAGAAGGTAGGAGACAATGACTAACTAACCCTCTAAATATGCAACACTTGTTAGCTCACTTGACAAGTGTTTGAGCAAGTGTAAAGTGTGCATGCAATAGGTGTCTCGAGTAATGAGGACACATGTCTCAATGATATGAAGTGAGACAAAAGAATAAGAAACATTATTAAAATTAAGTTGTGAGCATGAATAGGTCAATCATAGAAAGGTGATATTGTATCTAGATGGATAAAGACACTATTTACACTAACAAATAGAATAGATCCAAAAATTTCCATTCATGAACTCACAACCATCAAGAAAGGTATGAATGAGACAATGACATATTTTAATAGAAAATTCATCATGACAATGAGGAAGCTGTAACCAACTATTAGGCCTAATTATTCCATGTGCCTTGTCTTGTACTATGGTATATTTGATTTTAGAATTGAATATTTCTTAGGGATAAAAAAAATAAAAATTGAGAGAGGCATATGCTACATCCAAAAATGTTCAAAGAAACATGGGAGCATCTAGGAATCACATCAAAAGAGTGGGTTTTAAGATCCAATAGTTAGATAAAAGAATCACAATAAACCTCTTATTTCTATAGAGAAGTTGGATAGATTGATGGGTGTGATCAATAATTTGTCTTCTAAGGTAGCAAGGAATGAAAAATGGTTGTCACATCCAAATGTTACAACTCATTTGAATGAGGGAAAATTCTTGCATAATAGTACATACAATGTTGATTAGTCTAAGACGCCTAAACAACATGATACACAAATGGTTCCTAGGAAAAGGGGTTTCAAGCAACAAGAAAAAGTAATTCTAGATCGTTTAAGGAATAATGTGCACTTCATGTATCTCACAATGGTGTGATTATTGTTACCTTCCACATGATCCCATTAATTATTGTTTTTCCACTTCATTGAGAAAAGATTATGAATTCCCTGATGAAGAGGGACGTGTTGATTATTGTGACAAAGAAATTGATCAATTGGATATGAATCTAAGGAGGAAGAAGTTAAAGATCATGATTACGATGTATCTAATCAAGAGTTCTAATATGATCATGGTGAAATTTAAAAGAAATATGAATTTCATACTTATTATTTTGAGCACCTAAGAGAGATCATAAAGAAAAAATATAAGGGGGCCACACCATTAGCTTAAGAAAAAGAGACCTTATTGAGATTACAAGAATATATGCCCAACATAGATATCAATTGAGGAAAAAACAAGTCCCTCCATGAGGTAATTGTTGACATATTTTATGCCACCCTTGGATGCACATCATTTATATCTGATCAGAGAGATCCTATGTGTGCATCCTGTTGAAATCCATGTTTATTTGATGAATTTGGGTCCTTAAGGGTTCGTAAATTTCTCAATTGTATCCAATTTAGGGTTTTGAATCTGCAAGTTAGGGCTTCCAAAACCTTCATATGCTTAAACCCTAAACCCCCTGGTCTTGGCAGACACTTTTGTTATATTCCTCTATTGACTCTCTGTAGTTGGTTCTCAATTGTTTAGTTATAACTTATGTTTGTCGAGGTCATGTTTTGACTAACCCCTTCATCCTTGTCTTACTGTTCACCCCTCATTCAAATATTTGTCCTAAATCTTATGTTTGTGGGTCTTGAAATATTTTCACCCAAGTTTAATGTTTTGCCCTAGGTCTGAATGTTCTAAATCACATAACCTTACTTTACCTAGGTGCGACCCCCATTTTAAAACCACTTTGAGCATGTGCACAAAATGCATCACTTAAGTGATTTCCAATCGCTAGCCTCAAGTGCATCGTGGATTGAATTTCCCTCATCGTCTTTGTTTCAATGATGAGTGATGCACTAGTATTTCCTTCATATTGCTAGCTCTCTTCGCATCGTGGATAGATAAATGCCTATTGAAAAAAAGTAGCGATGAGCGATGGACTATCTTTCTTTGCATCATTCCTTTCCTTCATATCGTTACAAGCTCATCACCGCTAATCATATTTCCAACAATATGTGATGGACAATGGGAGAATATTCTTGCGAATATTCTCGTCATCAGAGGGACTCTTCACATCACATCTTTGCATTTTGTCGACGGGTTCCTTTCTACAATCAGTGATGAAGGGTCAAGATTTAACAGAGAGCATCCAATGACTATCACGATGGCTTAATGTAGCACATTTTCACTCTCAGGGGTTGAATTCCTTTGCACGATGAGCGATGATCAAGTGACTAAGGGCCCAGATTTAAAGATGGTGATTAGATGACCATCGATAGCTCAAGTGCATCACAATTATGTTCCAAAAGGTTCAAGGCCCTTGCGCGATGAGCGATAGATGGTAGGTTCTCTTCATCAAAGGGAATGATGTATATCAACAAGACGTTGATGATGGTCCCTTCAACATCCCGATAGGATGGTGACGACGACGAATGGAAAATGCTGAGGTGATAAGTGTCATGGTGGGCTCGAGGCCTTCGTTTGCTTTGTATGGTCCCAACGGCTTAGATTTAGTGCAAGAGGATCTAACAATCATTTTGCACATCATTCACATCGCCGTTGTGAATGATGTCACCTAGGTGCTTCCCACGATGGTTTTGTTTGCTATGATGAGAGTGTCAACGATTCAGATTTGAAGGCAAGCATCTAATAGTAATTGTGAGAGTTCTTTGCATCGTGGTTTGGAGACATAAAGCATAGGTCCTTTTTGTGATGTACGATGGAGGTGATGTGGTGGGTCCAGGTTCAATGCGCGATGAAGCGATTGTGTGACACACATCCCAGGAAACAAGTGGAAGATTTTCATTGCATCACATGCATCCTATGCATTGCATTTTGTTGCCTTATACTCTTAGGGAGATCAACGATGTATTAAGGCTACACGATGGTCATTGATCTTGATTCTCCTGTGAACAACGACTACATTTTAAAGTTCATTTGGGAATCTGATCTTGGCCATCCATGCTCGATTCGATGGCCAGTTTTCAAACTTCAACAGTCAACTACTATTTGCGAAAGATTTGAAGTAATGTCTCAACAACATTCCTAGCTACCAGATTGAATCTGATCGACCATGGATATAATTTTCATGACTTTTCAAGGTTGTATTGATTATTGGTGAGTGCCATTATTCTTTGAGGTGTTGCAAAGGCCATATTATTCTGTTAGGGTATGTTGGCCTGAATTTTATTACAGAATTTGCGAACACCCATCCCTGCATTCATTAGAGTCGTCATCTTGGGATGTTCTCAAGATGTCAGAGCCTTTATGGCTTGGTGATTGCTCTATCATGGGCACAATTCAGATCTCTTCCAGACCTAATCAGAGTTCATCTTTCTATAACCCTAGTTAGTTTAGGGTTCGGGTTTTAATTTCAAATCTTGGTTATGCTTGAACCATAAAGGAAAATATTGTATCATTATTATGGATCCTTCCTCTGGCCCCTTTGGGATTTTTCTTTTGTAAACCTAAAAATCTTGCATTCTACCATTATAAAGGTTACTTCAAACTTTATTCCAATAAAATTCAACTATTATCACCATTACCTCTTGCATGCTTGAGTAAAATTCATTTACCTTCATATCTAAGTGGGTGTTTTAGTTGTTTCTTTGACATATTATGATTCTCTAAAGTAGGAAGGAACAACCTCTAAATTCAGTGCATCACCTTCTTTCACATTTCATGTCTCCTTCTATACCTTTTCCCTTGTGATATGTTAAATAGCATTAAGACTTTTATGTGTTGGGTTAGAACAACACATTTGCACTTAGTTTAGAAGAGGAATTCGACCTTCTCCAGAGACTTGACCTCAATTTTCAAGGTCCCAAACCTTGAGGTCATTTCCATTGTGTCATTAGAACACCGAACTCTTGTTCAATAGGGTGCAGCTTTATGTAACAACAGTTTTCGGCACGCTCGGTGGGACCCTTCTCTCTGTTGAAGAATTTGGTGTTTTCTTCAACGCATTAGCCTTTGGAGGTAGATCTTCAAACACCATGGTGAATTGTTTTAAATGAGCTGGTTCAAGTAGCCTAGTTCCATTTCACACCGTTGAAGATTTGGTGCGCTCTTCAACATTTCAGCCTTTAGAGGCATTCTTCAAGCATCTGGCGACCTTATAACTCTTTGGTATGTACCCAAAATATTTGGTTGGGTAGTCCTTTTCCTTTATTTTATAAATTTTGAAGTGTTTCCCATGCTTAATAATTTCAAGTTTTAGAGGAAACCATGTGTACACTCCCCCATATCATGATCATGCTAGCTTTGCACCTCCTAATTAGCCATATCAGGTTGATTATACCTCTCATTCATTCCAAATAACCTTGCTATTATGGGTTTTCAACCTTCACAAAATGCATACCACCCACCCCACCCTGCTAAGTCTTCTTGGGCGCCTATACATTCATATCAAAAAACCCAAGAGACTCATCACTTTAAAAATAAACCTTGTTTCTCTCCTACTCAACCCAATTTTTTTGATAATTTAAGTATAGGTGAAGTCACAAGCATTTTGCTTGATTTCAATAGATGGCTTGAGGATATTAGTAGACAACAAGAGCTTGACCTACAACACGAAGAATGGGCTAATCAAGCCTATCAAGGGTAGCAAGAAGGTTATTTCCCACAACTTGATGAGTTTGTCCATCAAGCTCATTATTCACAACAACAAAATAGTGAAGCTCAATGGAGGTATGAGTAGTAGATGAAGGCACAAAGAAAGAAACAAGAAGAGTGTCCAACAAGAGATCTTATTGTTAGGAAATAAAAAATTAGACTTTCCCTTGCTCTAGCACAAGTGTCCGAGACTCAGGAAGCCCCTTGTGTGCCTAGTTTCAAACAAGCACCTCCACCATTTCTAGAACAACTTGCTAAGGAGAAGGTAAGAAATCATAAATTACCAAGTTTCAAGAGCCCTAACAAGCCTCTTGAAACCCCCATTATCCCTCCTTTTTTTTAGAACAACCTATCATGCAAGAGGTTTGCAAGCACAAAAAGTTTCATTTCAAGAATCCTAATCAACCCCTTTAAACTCCAATACAACCTCTTGTGCCATCAAGCAAATCTTCTATGTTGGAGATCCTAAGTTTTAAGAGCCCTCATTCCTCACAGGAACCAATCTTTGAGGAGGCTCAACCTTTTACTCCTATTGAACAACCTCTTCCAGAGATTTAACAAGAGTTTCAATGCCCTTCTGACCATTTTTCTCCCTCTTTTCCTGTTTCACTCTTTAAGGGTGGATCTATGGTATGGGATCCTAGTTGGTCAAAAGAATAGAGGAAGGAGTAGTTTCAGGTTAGGAGTGAAGAGCTTTCTATTTTTGTGGAGCCTTCATGTGCTCAAGATAATGAGTGTCTTGGTTTGTTGCAAGAAAACATTGAAAATGAAACAGTGTTGCAGCAACAAAACACTAAACAGGTAAAGAAAATTGATACAACAGAGGAATCAATCCTCTAATCTGATGTCCTTCCTTGTTTTATTGAAGTTGAGGATAGATCACATATACCTACATCGACTGAAGAATTTGAGTAGCTTGGTCTCGGCTTGGTGGATGAAGACAACTCCACAATTTTGGAGCAACAACATCGGAAATGTTTAACCTCTGTTATAGTGGAGGAAACTCCCATAGCTAATGAGGTCTACAATTCTGAGGTGGAGGACCTCTTTTGGGATGATTTAGAAGCTTTTTGTTTGAGATTGGATGTCAATCCTTCACCCTCAAGAGAGGATCTTTGTGGGAAACAACATAAGAGTGAGGAAATAACAGAGGATGTGGTAGCCATTACATGCCAGGAGTCTATTTCTATTGCAGCTAGTTGCCATTGCCAAGAAGGAATGAAAATAGAGAGACAACTTGAAGAATTCATTTCTTCGCCCAATGTCTCAAAAATCTTAGGTATGTGTTGATGAAGTGTGCATCAATACAAGTAATCATGAGGTTTTTTGGTTTTTTTTTTCCTTGAATGTAGTAAAATTGAATATGAGGTCTCTATTCAAGATGAAGATGTGACCTTTGACATTAGGGATAATGTGATAGAGTTAGAGTGCTTCACATGGAGCCAACACGTTGAAAAATCCACCATTGAGCAGCCACACATTTGTTTGGAGAGTGATGCCCCTGGTGCTCAGTTTGATAGTATGTCTGAGCTTCAAAAAATTTCTTTTGAGATGCATGAACAAGAGTTTCTTTGTGCAGATCAGAAATTAGATTTGACATATTTTGCATCACCATGTGAGCTGGAAACATTCTCTTTTTGTTTCAGTTCATGCATTTAGGAGGTGAGTGGTGATGACTTTGACCTATCCTTTTGTAAGGTGAGTTCTTTTCCCTCTACAAAAGGTTTTCTCTTAGATGTTGGCCTATCTTCAAAAAAGTTCACCCCTACTATTGTATGTTCACCTAAGGCACCAATGTTAGATGAATATGACACTTGCATCATATGGTTCCCCTACAATGGAAAATTTTACAGTGAAGTGATCCTTCACTTTGTAGGCATCTTGTGCAGTTCCATGCATGTTGACAGTAGTTTTTAGTGGTTGTAGTTGGGTGAGGTTTGCAACTATGGTTTGAGGGAGATCAACTCCTTCAAAAGGTTCATCTTTGACAGAGGGAAATTCCTTTCTTTTGATTTTTGTTAGTTTCATGTACATATTGTAAATTTTTTGCTTTCCTTGAAGTGCTTTGCACACCCTACATTCTCCTTAAGGGAATGTATGTTCCTAGTTTCTATGATTTCTTCCAAGTGAAGGCCTGTACATGTTTTTTGTTTTTTTTTCCCTTGGGAGGCCTAGTTTTTTTAACCCCTTTCATGACTTTGTGCCCAATGGACTGAGGCCCTTGGATTCTATGATTAGCAGGCAATCATCCCACAAAAATTGCCAAAATGTTGACATACTTTATGCCACCCTTGGATGCACATCATTTATATCCGATCAAAGAGATCCTATGTGTGCATCCTATTGAAATCCATGTTTATTTGATGAATTTGGGTTCTTAAGGGTTCCTAAATCTTTTAGTTGTATCCAATTTAGGGTTCTGAATTTGAAAGTTAGGGTTTCCAAAACCTTCATATGCTTAAACCCTAAATCCCCTAGTCTTGGAAGACACTTTTGTTATATTCCTTTGTTGACTCTCTATAGCTAGTTCTCGGTCATTTAGTTATAACTTATGTATGTCAAGGTCATGTTTTGACCGGCCCCTTCATCCTTGGCCTATCAGTCACCCCCCATTCAAATATTTGTCCTAAATTTTATGTTTGCAGGTCTTGAAATATTTTCACCTGAGTCTAATGTTTTTCCCTAGGTCTAAATGTTCTAAATCACATAACTTACTTTACCTAGGCACGACCCCCATTTTAAAACCACTTTGAGCATGTGTGCAAAATGTATCACTTAAGTGATTTCCCATCACTAGCCTCAAGTGCATCACAAATTGAATTTCCCTCACCGGCTTTGTTTTAGCAATGAGCGCTGCACTACTATTTCCTTCATATCACTAGCTCTCTTCGCATCGCAGATTGATAATGTGAGATAAGAGGGATTCGCTGCACATGAGTCTCTTTGTTCTCAAGAGATCACCAGGGAACGAACTTCCCTTATCCACCTTAGCATAAGCAGATCAGAGAAATGATAAAGAAATGTGCTCAATGTTATATCTCAAGGAAGACCACTTTGAATCTCAAGATAGTGAAGCTTCTAGATTTTTGCCTCAAACAGTGGAACTCTTGGCCAAATGATAGAAGTGTGGAGCCGTTCATCGCGCTGGCATCCAAATGGCGCGTTGGATTCCTAAGCAATAGAAAGCTCAGGAGCTTATGCAGGCAAAACAAGTTTTCACTTCTTTGCTCGAACCTAAGGTCTACCAGACAAAATGATTGAATAGATAACAAAAACTTAGAATGAATCACAAGGAGAACTTGGAGAAAACTTACCTTCAACTGGATGACCGAGTCTTCACTCCAAGCTCTGCTTTGTAACCTATACACAAAAGAACAAGGGGAAAAGGTTGGGGCTGTATAGGGGTCTACCTTAGTTAGACCCCTGTTTTGGTGTTCCCACCTCCACAGACAACCAAGTTGGAAAGGAGTGTAAATGAAAAGGACAAAACGTGTGGTGAAAGCAAAACCCACTCTAGGAGTAGAACCCGCACCACTAAGTAGCAAATAAACAAGGAGAAAGGAGTGAGAGAGAGCGTTACCCACAGGCCTAGACCCTCTTCAGAGCGCACAGACGTACCGTTGAGTGCTTGCTTGAGAGCTATAACTGTTGGAAGGACCTTAGTCTAACATGACTTCGCTTGTGAGATTGTTGCTATCAAGAATGAAGAGAACTCAAGGATGGAAAAATGTAGAGAGAGCCGGTTGAATGGTTTGAACCCTCAAATGAGAGCTAAAGAGGGATTTTTGTTGCATGTAAGGGTGGAAAAGAGTCGTTTCATCTGAAGTCTGACTGCTAGGACACATGTCGAGAGAGTCAAGATTCAAGATTCCCCATTTCAAACTCGAAAAACCACCAGGACGCTAGCGTGTGCGCAGACTTTCGTGCACCGCGCAATCGTCCAAGGCCTAGATTTTTGAGAAATGTGTCATTAGGCTTCTGTTGCTCCACCATTGGTCCACATAAGGTCAGAATCACGAAATTCTAACTCATGGGATTTTTTCCATTAATGTTCTAAGGTGTCATAAATGCTAGGTAAAAGTGCAAAAATGTGGAATTGCCCCTAGGTGCAATTCTGCAACATTACATTTTGCCCCCACTTTAGTAGGCTTGATTTTGGGAAAAATCAGCCACACTAAAGTAGAGAAGAAAAAATTTCACCTAATTTTGAATTTTACGGATTTACGTGCCAAGAAAAAAAGGGACCTTAGAGGTCACCAAAGTTGAGCTAACCAGTACCGAAGGTGCCCCCAGAAACCAAGCTCAACACACAATGATACAACGGTTGTGAAAAATCACACAAAACTTTAACCTACAAAACTCAAATTTTATTTCAGTTTCGAAAATCGAAAGAAGCTACCACGACGAGAAGAATGATCAAGAAAAGGTAATTGATTTGGAAGAAAAATATGATCAAGAGGTGCTATATGACCCCTCCTAATTTTTCCCCTAGCTAGGTGGGGAAAATTCAGGATAAACCGGGGAGCCACGAACTCTAGGAAAAATGGGCCCTGGGGGGCCTATATATACCTAGGTGGGCCCCTAGAAGGGTCATTTTCACTATTCACTATGAGCAAATTGTTGAATTTTGTGAGAGAAAAGTCAGAAAAATGCTGAGCAGGAGGGAGTACAACGCGCCTAGATTCAAGCAGCTATGTGACGACATAGCTGAGGCTCGCGAGGTGGACCAGGTAGGCCTCTAAACCTCATTTTTTCATGAATTTAAGCACATTTTAAGCTATTTTTTCCTTGTCAAGCTACACAATCATCCATTTTGGGTGCTTCCATCCAAAATGTGCACTCATGTTTAGGTTTTGCGTAGGAGTCTCAGTCCTATGCTAGCGTCCTCAAGGCGTCAATGGCAGACAGGGACATATGTGCAACGCGTAGACGTCTACACAGTGCACACAAGTCTTAGTAGATTTTTTGCTTTCAATATGAAATTCCATGTTCTGACACAGTTTTTTTTTCCACTTTTGCAGGAGTATCCTAAGATTCACGAGCATCTTGGTGGGCGGGTGTAAAACTCACCTATTCTATAGTTTAAAAATGTTAACCAACTACCAGTTTCATCCGAAAAACAACCAACTTGTTTCCATTCTAGGGTTTCCAAAACGATTTCAACCGAGTCAAATATTCCCAAATAGCTTCTAACTTTTCAGGTTCAGCTGATCTGAAGCAACTAACGGTTTTCACCAACCATTTCACAAAATATCAATAACTAAATAACTGTCAAACTAGGGTTTCCTTGCAATTAGAAGGAAAAGAAAATCATTCCCGATGACGTTACCTCATTCAACTTATCAACTAACTTTTAAACTTCCATTTCTAGCTGAAAGATAAACGATTAACCATAAACATATAACAAAGAATCTCAGAAAGATAATAACTACTTTTCTTTGCTTCCAGAAAGTAACGAACAATTACTACAACTAAGAAACAAATGTAATAGCTATCATTCTATGGTTTAAGAAATGGTAAACTAACTGCCAACTTTCATCTGGCAATAACTAACTATTCCATCTAGGTTTTCCATTCAACCAATTAATTAACTAAGGAAAGAAATAACTTCTTTATTTTCATTAACTAATTTCAAATCTTTCATTTCAGTTGTATGAATCAAGTAACTATCTCACTAATTAACCATATAATATTGCGATGTACATTAACATAAAAGAATAACATTCATGGCATAAATGAAAGTAATCTTTAAATAGCATTGCATGTACTTGGATTTATGAGTGAGGAAGAAATACATTTGACATCATCTTCTTACAATTATACTTGGGCTTCTTTATCAATGAGGGAAAGAGAATTATCGTCAGGGGCTTTACCGCCTAACCAAGACCTACTGGTCTCCCGAGTTTCTTCAACTGAAGAACCTGCCCTTCACGAGGGTAATCAACATGGATCAAATTATCATCATGCCTCTGAGCCCAGTGTCAAGGACCTATACCTCCTGATCGACCTTACTAAGGGTACCTCCCAACTAGAAAGGTCACTCTGATCAGTGGTATATCTGGTACTTGATAGCTGACAGATGTTGTATCTAGCATCATACCTTGGCCAAGGATTTTAATATTACTGGCACTCCTGTGCCGATATCTCTGGCACTTCTATGTTGATATCTTTGGCACTCCTATGCCATCAATATTCTCACCCTTGCTCGACATGATAACTCTCAGATCAAGTTATAATTTTATAATAGCAATTTAATTACCATTTCTTCTTAGTTTGAGGTTATAATTTAACCATCAAGTTTCATACATAATAAAGGAGATTCATTGGCATAAAGGATTTTCAAGTCTCTCATATTTATCCCATTAAAGACTCAGTGAGCAATAATATGTAATAAACCAACTTCTAATTAGAGAAGAGAGAATTTGATTTAACCAGATAGATCAAGTTCTTTAGATAACCATTGAACCCAATTTCAAAAAATTTCTCTCATTTAAGGTTAAGTTAATATCACTAGGCATCTATTTATAAAGAGAAAGAGAGAGAGTCTCAACTCCACAGCTATCACTTCTTTTAAGACTAATTGCCTTCTCTAAACAAAAATTGTTATCATTGAGCTTTTATGAACTGAACGACATATTCAATTAAATGGTCTTTCAGACCTAATCATTCAACTTCATAAATTGGTCCCAAGTTTTATATTTCAAGACATGTTTTCCAAAACTTTCTTCTAGATTCCAGATTTAGCATTTTATATTAGATAATAAAGGAGAGGAAGCTAGTTCATTATCAATTCACATCTTAAGGGAATTTGGTTTCCTTAGATTCATTATGAGGTAAGGAATAGACTTGTTTCCCAAGAAGTTTTCTATTTAGATTTACTAAGAAGAATAAGGAATATAAGGCTCTAATCACTCTTTCCTTCGTCTGGCCATAATGTTTGGACATGGGCCATTCAGATGATTTAATTGTAAAGGTTGCAGGAGTTTTAGAAGGGAATTTATATATATATATATATTATCTCAGATGAATTTAAAGACAGACTATTGAGATGGATAGATTTTCAACTCAAGCATGAAGGTATAGAGTAGAGAATCAAGCTAGACGACAACCTGACTAAAATACATTTCCATGAAGGAAGAATAGGGTATTTTGATGTAAGACTAATCTTTATACTTTACAATTTATTTAAGCTCCGTCTAAAACCAATTCCAGTCAACTTCCAACTGAATGATGAAGATATTTAATTTACTTCCTAATCATATAACTTTTCAAATCAAAGAACAAACTTTCATTGCAAGGTTAGGCAATTTATGAAACTTAATTACATGCCTGATGGAGTGAATCTGAAACCCGTTGAGGCTCTGCATAGAATCTCTCTGCAAATGGCGTTGAAGTCCAGACCTCAACTTCGAGTTTCTCCTATGCCCGACAATGATAAGCCAAGATTGCCACCAAGTACATATTTAAGGTAAAATGACCAGAGTAAATACGATGGAGAAGTACGACTTAAAAGAGTGAGTTAATTTCGATGCCCAACCAGAAGGAGTGTGACTTAGGAAAGAGTGAGATTCACAAAATAGCCAAAGGTGGATGCAGAGTGTCATCTAGATTAAAAGCAGTAAAAGAAAAGAAACGATTATGAGGTTGGAACTAGATGATATTCGTCAAGAAATAAACAACTATAATCCCCATGAAAGCCGATGGTGTTCGCAAAAAAGCTCCCAAAAATAGAGTGCATTGGCGTGTGTAGCAATTCCCCAAAGAAACCTCTCTCCAAGATTTGTAAAGCCCGCGACTGCCAGGATTCTTCTTGGCCGTTTCCCTCCAGAGAATTTGAAGAAACAAATGACGAGAATATTTTCCCTGACAACTCCCTTTAATCATTTAATTTTTCCTGGTTCAAAAGCCATTTCATATATTTTTTCATATTTGATCGATGGCCTTTCAAATAATTTTATAATTGATCAGTGGTCTAAGGCTTATATCCAACATCATTAATTTAATATTAATTAGCCATTGCAAAAAAATATAATTATATATATCAAGAATTATTCCTCTCAACTCTCAATAGGATATTATTATTTAATATTTTATTTATATCAATTATTTTAATTTAATATTTATAAACCTTTTGAAATCTCCTTAAAAGGTGATTAATGATATTTATATATAAATATTTAAAATTGACTTGCATAACAATAATTACTTTTGACCAAGTTACTACTTTGATACACTGTCTTACACCGAGTCAAGGTTTGATGATAAAATTGATCCACTGTTAACCACGTCCTCTCCCTGATGATATTTCCCTTTCTCTCGTGGCGTGAACAATCCTGCATCCACTGACAAGGATTATGGTTAGATCATTCTCAATGGCTAAATAATATGCATTTAAATTTAATCTCATGATCTCTTTCAACTTCATGTGAACTATAAATTCATTTGCGAAATAAAGAGTTCATTAATATTACAGTTACGACAAAAGGAACAACTATTACATTCTCAATGTCATAATCATATGAAATCAGTTATTTGCAACTAAAATTGCATTCGAACCACATAACCAAACATATAGTCTCAATGTAAGGGATGTGATAGCGGGCTTACTGACTAGTTCATGAGTAGAGGGACTGCCTCACTGATGATGAGGTCACTCGCCTCGAGCAAGTCGGTATCTGGCATGTATTCACCATGCTAGAGATGCGCTACCAGGAGCAGATGCTTACGACACTGATGGAGTGGTGGGATGCCACCACATCATCTTTTCAGTTGCCGACTGGAGAGATGACAATTACACTAGAGGATGTATATCAGATCCTTAGACTACCCATCCGTGGACAGTGTGTGGCCATCGACGACCTTTGATCGGCACGAGAGCGAATAAAGGGAGTCCTTTACTGCTCAGGGCGGACGAACGACAACAACGACACGTGCCACATTTATACACACTGGTATGACCAAGCACGTACCACTGCACTGCTGTTGCGCGAAGTGATGGTTGTGACCATTGCATTTTGGACCACGATAGACAGGCGAGGCTCACACCTGCACGGGGGCCTCGTCCACACCATTAGGGAGATGGTAGAGCATAGGACAATTTTTGCTTGGGGGTGCAGTATGTTAGCGCACCTATACCAAGAGCTAGGGTGGTACATCCATTATGAGTACTATAGCCTCACAACATGCACAATTTTGTAGGTATGGGCCTTTGTCCAAATCATGTCCATGTGGCTGGTCAGTTTTCCCTAGTGACGACCATATCGTGTCCCTATGGCCTACTGGTATGATATGACAGGGCAGTGGAGGTACGGAGAATTATAGTTTTAGCGATTACAATTTGATACTCTTGTTGCGAACAAGGTCAAATGGAGACCCTATCTATTTTTTAAATGGGTAGATGATGGCAGGTACCTGAGGAATCTACAATGAGACCATTTTCTAGTAGGTCACCACAATCACGTCATTGTACCATACCACTGGAGTCAGGTCATGCGACAACATGGCCGTGTACAAATGATTCCTCCAAATGTGCCCACATATATTAGGGCATATAGGAGTGCAGCTAGACCCAAGGATTGCCCCCACCCCACCATCATCGATCCCATCCCCTCAGATGATGATGATCCCGATCAAGATTTGCTACCCATAGTGTCGACAGATAATATCGGGATCACTGCAGACTTTAGAGGGTGGTGGGATAGGCACCATCCTCCTCTTGTGTTTGGTGAGAGTGCCCCTAGAGGGGATCTAGGCCAATAGGGGGATGTTCCATCTCCACCTCCATAGGACATACAAAGAGGGCGGCAACAGTTCGACAAGGAGGAGAGACTACAGGAGGAGGAGGCAGCGTCGTAGAGGCCGAGGCGGCGGAGGTCAGACCCCCCACCAACTACCCCCATCTCGTGAACGCCACCTACACCTACTACTACAATGACGACAACCTTGGCGTCACTGGGAACGGCTACCGATGCCGACGGTGTGGGTCTCAGTGTCGCTCCTCGCCCTGACCCCACATGTCAGCCAGGGGACCCAGGTATACCAAGCATGTTGTTTATATTTCAGTACTTTCAATCTTTTTGTTTATGATTATACATATATTCCATGTGATACTAACTTCTCTCTTTCTTTTTGTGATTGCAGAGGATGTATAGGGATGCACTGGGCTGATGGCTCAGTGCATATCAAAGGTGTCCCCTGACGTTCCTATTCAGGGGACGGTCCTCGAGGCTTACCGACCAACGTCCATGGGGAGACATGCCCACATCTTTGAGTCGGTAGCACACTTGAGGATTGCTTATGAGGAGTGGGGAGCAGAGATTGTACAACTCACTATAGAGGTGGCCACTGTTTGAGGGCAACATGACCAACTGTCAGGGGAGATGCAGATGACGCTTGATGAGTGAGACATGGCAGTGACGAGGGCCGACGCCATTGAGTAGGAATGTGACACCCTTCAGAGCCACCTCGATGACCTCAACAGGCAGCCGACAACTGTGATATCGACAGATGTTCAACAGCTATAGCAGGAGCTGACATAGGCACGATTCACAATATGCTCCCTGTAGGGAGAGATTAAGGGGGATGTGGGTAGCTCTCTCTGCATGGAACTCCCATCAATCCAAGTCCATGACCACTGTGTAGCCTCTCCCTAGACCACAATAGCAGCAACCAGAGCCAGAGGGCTTGGGGAGCCACGCGTCGCAACCATAGGGGCTCCTGATTTTGTACATCAGTTTTATAATGAGAGATATACATTTTTTGTTGATCATTTGTATAGACATATATTCAGTAGCCACTTATTTTGACAGTAGTGGCCCAATACATGTACATGACACTTGATATATATATATTGGTTTCGACATCATGGAATTGTGTATTTTGATGTGTATGATGTTTATTTTCATGTATGTTGATGCAATGGAAATGATATACTTTCATGGATGTATGTTTGCATTAGATGGTAACATGATTGAATGAACACACATAGATGTATGTTAATTAAATACAATGATCTAATTGCCATAAAAGATGTAATGTGATGCATGGATACACAACATAGCAAGACACATGTATGCACACTGTTCACACACACACAAATATATGGTTACATCATAACAAAAAAAAAAATCATAATGTGTTGATGAATAATGTCAGCATATGCAGCGTTACTACCCTTAAAGGGAGAACACCCGATATGTGACACGTTGGATACTACACATAGTATCGACGAAGATGCATCACATTAACAGGCTCTTTTAGAGGTGTTTCATCCATAGACAGTAATCCATCGGCACCTGAACCATACACAAAGATGACAATGTAAGGGCCTAACCAGTTAGGATTAAATTTCACTCTCTGATCAAGCGACGCATTT
The DNA here is from genome assembly GCA_007258455.2 of Sequoia sempervirens. Lineage (NCBI taxonomy): Eukaryota > Viridiplantae > Streptophyta > Pinopsida > Cupressales > Cupressaceae > Sequoia > Sequoia sempervirens. Next base: position 23,775 of record VDFB02031173.1, on the reverse strand, counting down.
ACATTTCTTTGATTCTCATAGAGAACCAGATCTCCCAGCTTAAAGGTCCTAGGAAGTACACTTTGATTATACTGTCTTGATAATGATCGTTGATAAGCTTTAAGATGGTCGAGGGCCTGTAACCAACGTTCATTGAGTATCTCTAGCTGATGCAAATGATTAGCTCGGTAAGTTTCATTATTAATTAACTCTTTAAGGGAAACCCGTAGAGATGAAATTTCCAACTCCAAAGGCATGATAGCTTTGGCACCATATACGAGGTTGTAAGGTGTTGTTCCCATCATCGTACAAACACTCGTGCAATAGGCCCAAAAAAGCATATGTTAACTAAATATGCCAATCCTTACCGTGTCTATTAATTGTTTTACGAAGAATGAGCTCAAGAGACTTGTTAGATGCTTCTGCTTGACCATTAGATTGTGGATAGTATGGTGTAGAAAATCTATGTTGAATGTGAAATTTCTCTAAGAATTGCTTTACTTCCTTATTCTTCAATGGTGTACCATTGTCAGAGACAAGTGTAGCAGCCAATCCAAAATGGGAAATAATATTGTTCAGAAGAAAACTATAGATAGCCTCAACGTTCATGGATCGAAGTGGAACAACTTCGACCCACTTCATGAATTAATCTGTAGTAGTGAGGATAAAGGTATTTCCTTTAGAAGAATGAGGTGATATTTTTCCAATAATATCCATTCCCAATTTTGTGAATGGTTAAGGAGAGGTCTGATTATGTAATTCTTGTATGGGTACGTGAATAAGATGACTGTGCTATTGAAATTGCTGGCATTTATTAACAAAATCAAAGGAATCTTGCTCCATCATTTGCCAAAAATACCCCATGTGACCAATTTTCTCACCAAGGATCTACCACCAAAATTTTCACCCCCAAAGCTTGAATAGGCTTCCTTAAGGGAAAGGGGTATCTCTGCGTTAGTGAGACATAGGAAAAGCACGCCATTATAAGATTTCCAATGGAGAACATCAGAAAAAATAACATAATGGGCTGAAAGCTTTTGTATATGAGTGTGATCGTTCTTTGTCACGTCATCGAGAAATTTTCCAGTCTTTAGGTAATTATAGATGTTAGAGAAACATTCTCCCGAGTCTACGTGAGAACACACAAGGATATCAGATTTAGGTTGATCAGAAACTGCTAGGGTTTGTAGGACCTGAACCACGAAGTGGTATTCTTTCGTATCTTCCTCCGAAGGTACCAAGGAAGCAACGCTTGCTATGGCATCAACGTGTCTATTTTCCCTCCTAGGGATACTGCCTATCGTGAAAGAAGAGAACCAATTAAGAAAGGACAAAGCAAGGTATCGATATCAGGACAACTTACTTTGTTTAGCTTGATAGGTTCCCGTAATTTGATTCACAATAAGTTCAAAATCACCCAATATACATAGATGTTTTACCTTTAGCGCAATCGTGGCATGCAAGCTAGCGATGGGAGCCTCATACTCAGCGATGTTATTGGTGCAAGGAAAATCTAATCAAAAGGATAGAGGGATCGATTTACCTTCAGGGGATATTAAGGCCACACCCGCTCTGGAGCCAGTCTGACACCTTGATCCATAAAAATACATCTTCCATTCAAGGTCATAATTAATCATATAAATGTTCTCATCAAGGAATAAGTCTAGACCTGGTAAGGAGCGAGATGAGGGAGCATCTGCCAATTGATCGGCAATAGCTTGACCCTTTATTGACTTCTGAGTAATGAATTTTAGATCAAACTCAAAAAGTAGCATAACCCATTTCACTAACCTCCCAGCAAGGTCCGTACTAGAGAACAAATGCTTTAAAAGGCCAGTCTTCACAATGACATGTGTTTCAGCATAGAGAAGATAATGCCTTAACCTTTGTGTAGCAAATACAAGAGTGAGACATTGTTTCTCCATGGAGGAATAACATGTTTCATAATCAACTAGGATGTGGCTAATGTAGTAGACTGCTCTCTCTTTCCCGACATCATCATACTGAGCTAGCAAGGCCGCCAAGGCATACAGTGACATTGCGAGGTAAAGGAAAAAGGGTCTATCTTGCATAGTCGGCATCAATATAGGAGGATTGGCCAAATAGGCTTTGATTGACTCAAAAGATTTCTAGCACTCTTCATCCCATTTGAAGCAAACATCTTTCTTCAACAGATGAGTGAAAGGAAGGGTACGATCAACCAATTGAGATATAAATCTACGAATCACCTGAATTTTCCCTTGTAATCTTTTTAATTCAATAATATTCCTGGGTGGAGGTGATGAGTCCAATTAATAGCTCAATTATGTTGCTGTTACCATAGAATTTGGCACTTGGTTGTTGACATTTTCCCTATTATTTCCTTAAAACCATAAACCTTGGGCATAAGTTTATCCTCGTGACTTTTAATGACATTAACATGCTATGTGAGTTATCTATGTTAATTTTACATGTGGTTTAATGGATGTCACTTTAAGGTAATTATAGATATGCAATTGTTTGTGCATGCTTATGTCATTATGCAGGTTTACACTAAGATGCTAATGTTAACGAAGCTTTCCAAGTGGAAGAAACTCCTGCTAGTTGGTTGGTTGCCAAGAAAGTCAAGAAGATGATCATTAAGAGGTCAAAGGAGGGAAAACTCTCAATGGAGGGAAATTCCTAGTTCGAATAAAAGATTGTAACTACCTTTTTAATGGTCATATTTGTTTTTTGAGCAAATCTAGGGAGTGTGTTGTGCTAGATTCTCATTGGAGCAAGTCTTCTTTGACCAAATTTGGCACATGCATAACTTCCTCCATCTTTTTCTATGCTTTCAATGAGTAGAATCCTCCTATTTTGATGGAGTTGACTGCCTAGGTAGTTAAGGTTAATTAGTCATTTTTCTCTCTATAAATAATGGTCAGATGCCCATTTTCATAAGGTTGAATGTTCTGAGATTGTACTTGCATTTTCTAGTTTTAGTAATACAATCATATCGTTGAGATGTTGTAATCATGTTTTCAAGAAATAATATGATATTCTGAGTTGCTGCATTTGATATAGCTTAAGGGGGACTCACTCAAGGGGGCCCACTTGGTGAGGATTCCACCTATTTAGTTTAAACGTTTTTTTTTGTTCAGCAAATAGTTTCAATTTCAACAATTGTCTGTTCCGACAGCCACTGATTTTTTTTTTTGTGACTATTCCTGTAGCGAAGGTAGACATAGTAGTTTCCTGTGTGTTTGCTGAGATTTTCATTTCTATCTTTCATTTTCAATCCAGTTATTGATGCTTAGTGCAGATGTTGATTTATGCTCAGTGTTTAAGTTGATTTCTTTCCAGCATTTCATTTCCAGTATTGTTTCTTTCCTAGTTTATGGATGACTGTAATAGAGTCCTAGTGCACATACAATGCTGACCCATTTCAAGTTTACGTCCCTGGGTTGACAATGAAATGCACCTTCATGATGAGTAAGATAGATATTTAGTGTAGATGTCCAATCTCTAAGTCATAGCTCTAAGGGCTTAGTTATTAAACCATTAGAGGAGGCCAACATTTTTGGTGCCATTACTGGGGAAGGTGTCAAACTAGGAAGTTCTTTGGAGTAATTGATAGTTTCTTTCTTGTTATAGTATTTATGAAGTTTGTTCTTAGCATACCTTTCAATTAGGAAAGTGATGACCTATTATTATTTTACCAATTCTTTATGTGAGTTGGTTGATACTAAGTTGATACCGCATGCATAGAGGAAGGAGGAGAGATGCTCATGGGAGATTCCTTCCTAATGAACCTGATCCATTTCAGCTAGTTGAGCATCAAAATATTCCAAGAGACAAAGAAGAAGAAGAGGCACAACCTTTTGCTGATGTATTTCCCAATCTGGCCAATTCTGACACTTCCTCTAAAGACCAAAATTTGATTGAAAATCCATTTGCTTTGGAACTCCATCAAGCAGGCATGGATGATGCAAATAGAAACAAACCCAACCAACCATCTTTTCCATTTCCTATCACTCATCAGAATGAGGTTGATAACCTCAAAAGCATCCCTGCTTCAGTCCTTCCTAAGTTCTGTGGGCTTGTTATAGAAGACCCTGACACCTTGTTTGAGTTTGACATCCTTTGTAGAAGCTATGGCTATACCACTGATGCTCATAGGCTTAAGTTGTTTCCTACCACCTTGAAAGAAGTTGCATTAAGATGGTTTATGAGTTTAGGTAGGAATATTGTAGAGACTTGGGAGGATATGAAAACACAATTTTTGAGAAGTACAAAGAATATTGTAGGGGTAGTGATATGAGAGGAGATGACATCTTTAGGATGCAACAAAAGGAAGATGAGAGTTTGGAGGATTACATTTCAAGGTTTTTGTTTTTCCGACAGAAATATCCACATCATAAAATCAATGAAGAGTCTCAAAAGTTGCTCTTCCTTAGAGGGACCAATGACAGCTGCATTGATGCTTTGGACCTGATGGGAGGAGGAGATATCACCCAATTTATTTGGGATGATATTAGGAAGATATGTTAGAACTATTCCAGGGAAGCTTTAAAGAAAGGAAGAGGTCACCAATCCTCTATGGGTAAATCATCCACCAATGGAGTTTCAAGGATGGAGATTACTCACTTGTTGGCAGATTTCAAACAAGACATCATAAACAATCTGGCTACTCAGCTGGATACACTTCAAGCAAAGAAGAAACATGAAGAGGTAGAGGCAATGTTGGCAGAATATTGCCCTCATTGCAGACAAAAGAAGAAGGACTGCAGATGCAAAATGGTAGCTAACATTGACAGTAAGAAAATCCCACTTGAGTGCAAGCCAATCTAGGTTGATGATGATCAAGTCTACTATATTGTACAAAGGAGACCATGGGCCCCAAGACAAGGTATGCCACTAGATCCATTATCTTTTGTTGGGCCTTATTTTAATTTTTATACATCTAGTAACCAATGGAAACCCCTAGATCCGTCCAACTATGGAGGATATCCACCTTAGCCTTGAAACAACCCTCCAAATACCTAGTCCAATCACCAAAACTCTCCACCCTAGTGGAAAAAATCTCAGGGGAATTGGTAGAAGTTCCAAGGGAATTGGCAGCCACCACTAGGAAACTAGCAGTAGATATCCCAATGGAGGGGAGGACAACAATGGTCAAACTAGACAACTAGCTACATGTAGCCACCTCCACAGCCTCAGCAGCCTGCCATAATTCTTCCTCCTACTAGCTCAAGTTCAAGCACACCTAGACCTACTCAGTTACTAGCTCAGCCCACACCTAACCCAAATAACAAACCACAATAGCAGCCAGTCTACTCTACAGATCCTAATCAATTCCCTACATATGTTATGAGTGTGAGTGACATCCATCTGCGTTCAAGAACCATTTTTCTAGCTCCTTCCACTCCTATCATCACCGAGCTTCTTGTGGAAGAAGAGGAGCATCAGAATGTCCCCATTCAACCAAGTGTGCCTAAAAATTATGAACCAGTTCAGTAGACTGATCAAGATCCACCATTTCCTCAAAGGTTAGAAGTTGTTAAACAAAAGGAAGAGAAGGACACAACCTTTGATATTTTTGATCAGTTGAAACACATATGTGTTAAGATACCTTTGTTTCAGGCCATAAAAGATGTCCCCATATATGGAAAAGCAATCAAGGAAGCATACCTCAAAAATCCAAGGAGGAAAAAGAAAGACCCCACTACCGTTCCTGTGGTGGGACAGTTAGCAGATATCATGCTTGGGAAAGTTATTGTTCCTAAGTACACTGACCCAAGTAGTCCTGTGGTAGGAGTTGCCATAAATGGAATCCAAATAAAGAATGCTTTAATTGATTTGGGAGTAGTAATAAATGTGATGACTAAGGATATCCTACAGTAACTAAATGTTGCAAACATGAGACCTACTCCTACTGTCATGCAACTTGCTGATAGTTCCACTGTCAAACCAAATGATATAGTAGAAGACCTTGTGGTAACTCTAGACTCTTGGGAGTACCCAATAGATTTCATAATCCTTTCTCCTGAAGCTACACTAGGTGGGTATCCCATTATTCTAGGAAGACCATGGTTAGCAACAATAGATTCTTACATTGGATGTCGGTCAGGGGAATTGACTATTTCTGATGGGAAAAGCACCAAAAATCTTGTTCTCTACCCTCCTGCTCAACCATCCCATGATATGGATAACACCATATGGCCACATGTTGGAGAAGAGGCCAAGGAAGTCAATTCAGTGGCACAACTCATGATGCTAGGAAGAAGTCCTTTCATCCAGCTTCAAGAAGAATATGAAGTGTTTTCCCACATAATTTAGAACCATTGTGAGGTGCATGAAGAGTCATCCACTCATGAATCTAGTTTTGCAGATCCAGTGAAGACACTTCTGCCTGCTCTTCCTACAAATGAACTTCCTGCAGCAACTGATATGCTTCATACATTGCTGCCGCATGAACTAAAAATTCCAAGTATTAGTGAAACAACTATGATTGAGTTAACCACCCAAGTGCAAGTGTTAGAAGGGAAACTTCTGAATATCAACAAGTTGAGTCAAGAGCAACAGTTTTCCCTGACAAAATTGTTCAGACCCATCAACATGCATTTGCATGGGATTACCATGGCATGAAAGGATTGGATCCCGAGCTTTTTACTCATAAGATATATATCAAAGATGATTGTACACTAGTAAGGAAGCCACAAAGGAGAATCAACCCTACATTGAGGGAGATTGTCAAAGGGGAATTACATAAATTATTGGATGTAGGATTTATCTACCCTATCTCAGATAGCTAGTGGGTGTCCCCATTGGTAATTGTGGCTAAAATGGGAGTTAAATGGAGAGTTTGTGTTGATTACAAAGAACTAAAATTTTCCACCAAAAAGGATCATTTTCCCCTTCCTTTCATAGACCAAGTACTGGATTCCCTTGCAAGAAAACAATATTTTTCTTTTCTAGATGGATTTAGTGGCTATAATCAGATACAGATTGTACCTGAGGATCAAGAGAAGACCACCTTTACCTATCCATGGGGGAATTATTCCTACTCAGTACTTCCATTTGGTTTGTGTAATGCACCTGCAAATTTTCAAAGGGCAGTCATTAGTATATTTTCAGACATCTCACATGATTGCATGGAGATCTATATGGATTATTTTACTACCTATGGTGCTGATTTTGCAGAAGCATTAGAAAATATAATGAAGGTTTTACAGAGATGTGAAGACCATAATATTTCCTTGAACAGTGAGAAGTGCTTCATGATGATGCAGGAAGGAGTAGCCCTTGGCCACTACATCTCTCAAAAAGGCATTCAAGTAGACCCAGCCAAGATTGAAGTGATTACCAATCTACCTATTCCTGCAAAGCTAAAAGATGTTAGAATTTTTTTGGGACATGCAAAATGCTATAGGTGTTTCATCAAAATTTTCAGTAAAATGGTAGTACCACTGTACAATCTTCTAACTAAAGATGATGAATTCCAATGGACAGAGGACTGTGACAAAGCATTCTCTGATTTGAAAGCAACTTTAACCCATGCTCCTATACTCAAAGGCCCTAATTGGGAGCTTCATTTTCATATCCATACAAATGCATCAGACTATGCTATAGGAGTTGTATTGGGAAAAAAAGGAGCAATTGAAAATGCAATCTACTTTGCTAGCAAAAACCTACAAGGGGCTGAATTTAATTACACAGTGATAGAGAAGGAGATGCTGGAAGTCATCTATGCCCTTAACAAGTTCAGGCACTACATAATAGGATATCAGATCTTTATTCATATAGACCATGCAGCAATAAGATATCTCATGAATAAGCCCTTGATTTCAGGTAGGCTAGCAAGGTGGTTGTTGTTGATGTAGGAATTTAACATCACCATTGTTGACAAACTAGGAAAGGCAAATGTTGTAGTAGACTTTCTCTCTAGATTGAATACATCAGAGGACACTCAAATCATTGATGACTCTTTCCCTAATGAAAATTTGTTTTCAATTAGTGTGCACACACCTTGGTATGTTAATATAGCCAATTACCTGGTCACAGGGAGAGTTCCTCCTCATTTGTCTCCAAAAAAGAGAAGGGTGCTCATTGAAAAACCTTTCCTTTATCATGGATTGCAGGATGTTTATTCTACACTAGACCAAACCATGTCATGAGGAGATGTGTAAGGGAAGATGAGACATATGATCTACTGCATGCATGCCACAATGAACCTTGTGGAGGGCATTTTGCAGCCAAGAGGACAACAATAAAGATTCTTAATACAGGATATTATTGGCCCACACTTCATAAGGATGCAGGCAAGTATACCAAGATGTGTGATAGATGTTAGAGGATGGGCCAACCAACTAAATCTAATGAGATGCCTCTTTACCCCCAGGTAGTCATCACTCCATTTGATAAATGGGGACTTGATTTTGTAGGTCCCATTGATTACCCATCAAATGGAAAATCCCACATCTTGGTTTGCACTGACTATGTGACCAAGTGGGTTGAGGTTAAAGCTATGAAGCATGCCAGAGATAATAAGGTTGTAGAATTTATTTATGAGGAAATCTTCACTCATTATGGGGTCCCAAGGGAGATAGTGACTGATCAAGGGGATCAATTTACATCAACCCTTGTCATGGCACTAGTCAATGAATATAATTTGAGGCACATGAAGTCTACCCCCTATCACCCTTAGGCCAATGGCCAATCTGAGATGACCAACATGGAAATTAAGGCAATTATGACCAAAAAAATGGCCATTCATAGGAAAGACTGAGAAAATAGGCTGCCAAAAGTTGTCTAGGCCTATAGGACCACCTGGAAGACAACCACAGGTTTGACTCCTTTTGAATTACTATATGGGAAGATAGCTATGATGCCTATTGAGTTTGAGCATAAAAAATCTTAGGACTGCACTGGATCTTGGGATAGACATGGGGTGTTGTCATAATAGTGGTTTACAATTCCTGAGAGGAACGAATTTTAGCTGAAATCGCATATTTTTAGAAAATATAATGATTTAAGTCTTAAAAAGTTCCATTTTAAGGATTCCAATTGAAGAGGGTTTGATCAAATCACCTTAGATCAAAACCCCTTGGATAGAACCTCGCTAGTTTTAAACCATAACTATAAATGCGTCTCCTTTACACCTATCAAAATGCTGATAAAAAATCACTTTTGATTTAGCTTTTGGGGGATCAAATGAATTAATTTAAAATTTATTTCAAATGATTATGGTATTCCTCAAAACAAGCTATCCAATGAATATAATTTTAATATCTTTTGTTTTGTTATGTATTTATTTTTAAGTTTTATTAAACATAGGTTTTTCATCAAAATGAATTTCTTTGTTCTTCACATGTGGAAAAATAGAAGATTATCAAAAAAAAATTTGAAAAATATGAGTGCACCAGATATTAAAGTCCTTGATCCAACAAAAAATTAAATTAAATTTTGACATATACAAAAAGTTACACGCTATAATATCAATGCTTCAATTGTAATTGCTTGACTTTGAAACTTGATTAAGGAAAAAATATTCAATAAAACTATCTAACCAAGTGGAAGCACTAGATATCAGAGTTACAAATCTAAATTTTAAAGAATTAGAATTTTATCCTTCATGGAAAAAAAGTTATGTGTTATACGGTGTGCATCACTTTTTTAAAATGTTGTTTTATGAAAAAAATCAATTTTCATGGGAGATGGAAAAAGAAGTGAAATTTGATTCTAAAAATTTTGAAAAAAATATTTTTAGAATCTACAGACAAAACTTGATGAGACTCTAGTTTGCATCATCTTCAAATTCCTCACAGTTTAGCCACTATAGGTGCCCGAATGTGAAGATTTAGTTAAAAATAATAATTTCAGTGTCCAGTTTGGCCAAAAATTGTAAACCACTATTATGGGATCACCCCATATCTGAGGCACAAAAGGACAAAATCATTCAGTTGAATGCTTTGGATGAGATGAGAAAGACAACCCTGCATCATACTAAGGTAGTGCAAAATTAGAGGGTCAAATGGCATGACAAGTACATAAGGGAAAAGAAGTTCCAGCTAGGTGACTGGGCACTCCTTTATGACTCCAGGTATCAAGATAATGTAGGTAAACTGCAGACCAAATCGTTGGGACCGTATGAAGTTGTAGAAGTCTTCACTAATGGTGTTGTACAACTCACAACCATTGACCCTATTAGATTCAAACTTTTGGTCAATGGCCACCGTCTAAGATTATATCATAAACCAACGTCCAAGGAAACATTCATGCAGCAATTTAATCAACACCCAACCTCTGAACTTCCTACAATCGAAGGAAGTGGACCTAGTGTCCCTCCTTTTGACTGATCCAAGTACACATGCAATCACTTCATAATAAAGATTTCTACTTTTGTGGGAATCCACTTCTTCACCAATAAATTCATCTGCCCATCCATCTCTAGCTTCTCTCTCTTCCATAACTCCACCATCACTTCACTTTGCCATCACTTCATTCCATCACCACTGCATTGATTGCTCAATTGTACTTTTTAAAGGTAATCGGTACTTTCTCCACATTCCTTGCAAAATATACTCCATGCTTTCAAGTATGTGTGTGACAATCTGTTATATCTTAATTATCTTTAGTGCATTTATTTAGTTACTATAAATTAATGTTGATATTTTGCATAACATATAATTGTATCCCACCTTGTCAAATCGTAATTACCACCCAACCTGTGCAGACACATGCTCTAATTTACGTTGGGGGGGGAGTGTCAACTCACAAGTCCACGTGTCATCCATGTCAACAAATTTGAAATAAGCCAATTTGAATGATGAGTGAAATGATAGCTTACATGTGTGAAAGGACACTGAACCGCTGCCATTTCTCTTGATGATTCCCTTCATTTATGGTTCTTTATTTCCTTAGTCATAATCTTAAATGTCACCCAAAAAGGTAAATTGGAGAGCTACATGATATTGGCATCAACACTTCAAAAGAATTGCAGGAAGAAGAAATTGGGGTTTTCAGAGAGAGACTGCAGGAAAAGGAAATTTAGCAGAAGTGCTTGTTTGATTGCAGGTAGCTGAAACAATGGGAGGCCAGCTATTTAGGAATGAACCCACGGTTCATGATGTGGTAATGCAGGATGCAGTTTCTTTGGCTGAGTTCAGGAATTATGGATGGTTGGATTATTTCCTGAAACTTGATAGCTACAATGAGGATATTGAGCTAGAATTTGCATAGAAACTCTCTGAAGGGAAGGCAATGGTAAAAGGGTTAGAGGTGATCGCTACTAAGGAGAGAATTGCATAGGTAACGGGTTTACCTGCTAATGGAGAGCCATACCCTGCTACTAGAGATGAAAGGTCAACCAGGGCTAAGTTTACTGAACCACGTGACCCTCCATTGATTGTAGATAAGCAAGGTACAAAGAGAACTTCTCTACCAGAGCCATGGAAACAAGTAGCCATCCACATTGTCAAGTATATTACTTGTGAGGGCCGCCAGTCATGCCTCCACTCTGTGCATTTCAAGCTCCTAAACTATATGAGGCATGGAAGAAGAATGAACGTGCCCAATGTGCTATATCACCTCCTTGCAATCATGGCGGCCAAAACACAAAAAGGTAGGGATAATTATGTCTCTCACCATTGTTTAATAAAATTGTTAGTAGAGAAATCTTTGCAAGAGGTGTCTAATATGACATGGGAGGAATTTGTAAACATTGATTAGTTTAGACCAAAAAATGTACGTCCTAGAGGTCAGCCTCAACCTTGTAGGGTTAGTAGGGGAGAGAGGGTTGTTGAAGCCACTCTTGGAGCTTCAACCTTTGGTGCAAACCCTAGTTCAAAACCTCTTGCTACCGAACAAGCTTTAGAAATTGGTTCTTCTGAGTCAGAATATTTAGATGAGGAAAGTTCATCCTCAGACTCTGATGTTAATGTTCTTCCCAAAACCCCAATTCGAACTAGGGCTGCCCTTAGGAGAGAAGAAGCACAAATGAAAGAGGAAGAAATGAGAAAGGGGAAGGCCAAGAAGAAAATGACAAAAAAGTAACACCAAGCCCTAAGAAGCGAAAGGCTGATGACACTGTTCTTCCTACAGCTGAAGAAAAAGATAAAAACCTTCCTAATAAATCAAAACCAGTTGGGCCAACCGCTAACATGCCTCCAAAGAGAAGCCCTAGGCTTAGAAAAAAATCTAGGGAGGAAACAGAGGCCCCAATGGGGCAGGTAAATGTTGAGCAAAAAGATATTTTTGAAGAATAAGCAAATATAAGATTAGCAGAGCTTGATTTTATTGCAGAACAGGTTGAGAATCAAGAGAAAGATGAGGATCAAGAACCCCTACAGCCAGAGTAGGATGAACAACTAGAATCACTACAACTGGTGTTATTTGAGCAGCAAGAATCGGTGAAAAGGAATATTTTGGTAGGAATAGATAAACCTCCTGCCTTTTCATGGAATGATGTAGCTTTGAAACTATGGAGTGAGATGCAAAGAAAAGAAGAGGAATGGAAAAAGGAAAAATGCAAGCTACAGGATGAGATTAAAAAGAAAAATACAAAAATTGAAGAAAAGAATGCAAAAATTGTTGCCTTGAAGGAAAAGGTGGATAATGTGGTAGCTTTAGTACCTCGAATGCTGGCATGCAGTTTTCCTCCAATAGTGTATGCCCTGCATTTGAAGGAGTGAAATATTTCCTTTAAACTATCAAGGATTATTTTAGGTTTGAGCCCTTATTTTGACACTCCACATGAGTTTTTCCAAGCCTACAAGTTTTCCCCTCCTGAAGTTAAAAATTTGTTGTGTGAACTATACCTACATAATTATGTTGTGTTTGATGATCATGATTGGAATCCCTTACTGTATATTGGAGATCTCCATTTAAGGGCATTTATGTCTTGGATTCATAATGAAATTAGTTAGGGGCAACAGTTTAGAACTTACAAGGAAAGATAATTTCATACTCCCTTGCCTCTCGGGGCTAAATCTAGTAACCCTGCAGATATTTACCAAACTTGGCACAAGATTCTTTATCGCCCAAGCTACAAGAATAGGATCATGCCTGTTAGAGAAGAAGCCTACAAGGAATATGAGAAGGTAGCTAAAACTACAGGGAAATTGGTAATGGGGTACTTATCAAAAAGGTGGAACAGTTTTCCAGAAGATTTGAAACAAGATGAACCCCACTCTTTATAGAATTATGTTGCAGCATGCAAACAAGTTGACAAATATGTTGGTTGAAAATTTTGTATACCTTGAGGATATGCAAAACTGTGGCTTCAATCATAGTGTGTAAGTATGATACTCTCCTAATTTAGGGAAGGATCCCCCTTTTCTACTAACTAACTTAAACTAATATGGGTAGGACAACAATCTTTCCTCTTATTTTAGGAAAGATTATATTCTTTTCTCTTTACAGAAAAGAAAAAGTAACCTTTAAGAAAACTATTACATCAGCTTTGAAATGAAATTGAGAGAGGAAATGAAGTTTCCTGAAAGAACAAAGACTTATGTCACCTCCTTCGGGACGAGAAAACAATCTCTAAGCACAAAGACTTGAGAATCTGAAATCCTATCTACCCTTTTAGAATGATAATCTAAGAATAAAATGCAACATATACTAGCTCAAAGTCTGCAAGTATGGTGCACCTATGAATCACTTTATATGTGAATTACTACAAGCACAAAGACTTGCAACTTTTCTCAACTCCTAATCACAAATCAAACTAATTCAATCTTTCAAACTTGTAACACAAAGTCTACAAGAAATCAAACCAAAGTCTTTTTACAACAGCTCCATAGTGTCACAAGAATAACTCAGAAAAATGTACTACTATGACATAAGAACACAGTAATAATATGCAACAAGACTCAACACAAAGTCTGAAATCTCATATGCCTTCCTTGTATTGCTTGGAAATTAATTTTACAGACACAAAGCACAAAGTCTCTTTGCTGTAAATTTTTGCAAAGTTCTCTCTATTTCCAAAAAGATGATTAATACAAAGAGCACCCTCATGTATTTATAGGAGAGGAGATGAGAGAAAAATGTGGGAGAAGTCCAACTAACTTAAGACTTTTTCCACAATTAACTACTTTCAATTGACTTATTCCAAATTACAGTCCTAATTTATTTTGACTTGTAATTTGATTACATGTAATTTCAATCTTCAATAATGCGAGTAGCATGACCACTTGTCATTACAATTTCTGACTTTATAGGTAATTTTTCAAAAAGGGAACAAAACTGAAAATCAAATAACATTTCAATTATTTCCATTGCCATCCTTGAAACATTGAAACTTGTGAATGGACTTCTGCAATTCGTTAGGATTTGGCCCTTGAGTGTTCTTGGCAACAACAACTGTTTTGATGATGGTGTCATAACATCTTATGACTGACAATCTATGTTCTTCTAATGCAATTTGCATCTTATCAAGAAATGCGCGATGATCTACAAATCTGTTAATGGATTTCACCGTGAAGGTTTCAGCTTTAAGCTCTTGATGAAACTTTGCTGTCAATGTTGAAAGTCTAGCATCCTTAGGAAGCACTTCACCATTTTGATCTTCTATCTTGCAAGATTCCTTTTCAAAACTTGAAATGATATCTTGCTTTGCTTCAACCACCATCTCTTGAGCAACTTGTATATTTGAAATTAGCTCTTTGAATACCAATGTCTTGTTCAACAAGAGCTCTTCAATCTCAATGTACATCTCCCTATTTGGTATTATTGCATTTGCACATAAGCTTTCTAACTGTACTTCATTCAAAGCATACCAATTCTTCAAATCACTTTCCATGGATTCCAAGCTTTGTTCGAAAGTGTCAGAAGATTGACACAATTTGAGCTTTGCTATCTTTGCATTAACCAACACATTGTGAACCTTTTTCACCACTTGAACACTCTAATTTATCAACTGATCAATCCAAGAATCAACTGCCCTTGCTTTTTGTCTTGCTTTTTCAACTTGTTTTATGGACTCTTCAGAGATAGAGGAAGATAATGAATCAACCATTTCTGAAGATTTAGTAATCTTTTGAATAACTGGAACAAGTTGTGCATTCTCCTCTTTTAGCTTTTCTTTCTTGGTCAAGAGTTCATTATAACTCTGTGTTAACACCGTTACAAAACTTTGGGCATCTTGCATCATATTGGCATGCGTCTATTTTCCCAACTCTACTCTGGTGAACTTGTAATCAGATACCTGCATCTCTTCTTGTGGCTTGTCTATAAGAGGCTTTGCTACTTCTACATATTTAATTTTTTTACTGTCCACAACCACCTGTGAGACTGTTTTAGCTTTCTTTGTAGCCTTTGGCTTGGACTTTCTCAATTGTTGGAAATCAAACACATCAGGAGAAATCGCATGTTTCTTCCTCTTTGAAGTGATTGAACTTAACCATGGAGGAAGATCCAATGTACCCATATCTAAAATAGCAACTATGGTTTGTGTAGAAATAGATTCATTCTGTATCATAGTTGTCATCCTAGGAGAGGCCTTAGTTTGAATAGCAACAAGAGTTTGCTCAGATGGAAAATTATGACCAACATCAATCATAAAATTATCAAATTTTTTTGCTGATGTATCTATCTCTGGAAGTGTCATTTCTGATATCATGGGATACATCAGATTAGCATCAAAGACATTCTCCAAGCTATCATGCAAGCTATCCATAGATGTGTTCAACACTAATGTAGATGTAGTATTATGAACAACTCCTGTAGGTGCAATGGGAGAAACAAACACCATTGAGAAAGAATCAACATCACTATCAACTGGAGGCATAAGAGATAATACTAATGCTAGTGGATCATCAATGTGAAGAGACTCTGCACTCAGAATAGCAGGAGATTCAAGAACATCTCTTTCTTGTTGATCAATGACTTGGATTTGTGTCTCCTTAACCCCCTTCCCTTTCAGTGTTATTTCTCCAAAGGTTTTTCCATAGCTCGACTGACCTTTAACTTGATTTTGGTTCCTGAAGAAGACGCTCCTTCTTTAGATTTCTCTCTGACCTCTGACTTCAATCCAACAGGTCCAACTATATCATCTTCAACCCCAATCCTAATTTTTATGGTCTTAACACCTCTATTCTTAAGCCAAGTATTAGTATTTGCTAGGACTGATTGAAATCTATCAAAAATAGAACTGGACTCCTTCTGAGACCACTGTATTGCAGGAATAGGAGCATCAACAACCCTTTGTTCTTCATACTCTGGATCTAGGATCTATTCATCATCAATTACTCCTTTTGGGACCAAGGTTAGATTAAGATCAATAATTTGTTCTATTGTGATCCTGGAGTAATCCATCCTACAGATGGCCTTCTTTGTCTGAAGGTCCACCCATATGTCTTCTATGTGACGCACATGTGTAAAAGCTCTTTTTATTTTATCTTTCATCTTCCTGTAATCAAAATTCACTCTTGCCTTGAACTTCTTCAATTTGATCTCTTGAAGTTCAGCCTCCATTGCTTTTGCTTTAGAAGAAGTTGTCAGGGAATAACTTCTGATCTACAATGGATTATGTGAAGAAATACTAACCCCAACTTTATGTTGTGTAGCCTGTCGTGCGTGTACTGCCATTAACTGCCTTGCTAGCTCCATTAAAATGATTTTATCTATTGGAAATCTTGGGAGAATGTAGGGATGATCTTCAAAACAACCAACTCTCATGTAAGTGAAAGTGGGAAACTGAAGAAAAAGACATCCATATTCATTCACCTTTTTCTAGGCAACCTCAGATACCCTATTGTTTTCTAAGGCCTTGTAAAATAGACACATGAAATGACCAAAGAAAGCATCTTGAACTCTTATGTAATGTACTCAGTTTAGTATTAAAGTCAGTTGATCATAATACTCCCATACTGCTACTAATGATCTATCACCTTTGGTAGAAAGGCTTGGAAACTGCCTTAATGATGCTGCTATGTAGACCAAATAAGAGTTCATATAGAATGTGAGTGTAATAGGGACTTGTGCAAGCTGTTCACATAAGCTATCACTGATCACCTCACCCCAAAAAATCAGATGTTGTGCTTTTCTTATGACCACTATGAATTTGTACATCCATTTTTCAAAAACATTGGAGCATTTCAATCCCATTATTCTACTTAGAAGCGTGATTATATAATTAATTTCTTCTTTGAAATTAGATCGGTATAACTTGGGCCACCGAGATAGACAAGTTCACAGTTTTTGAAGCCATTTAGTATTGATGTGTCTAATATAGTCACCTTTCTTCTATTCATAGTGATCATAAGCACTCTTTATTGAGATATTTGAATACAAAGGAGCATCAGTAACTCTGAAGATTTTATTAATGATTTCTGGATAAAGTCTAATGACCATGTTACCATCATCATCTCTGATAGTTCTAGATTCTTTATCAAAGTGAGTTGCACATGCAAAGAAAAATTTTGGCTCTAGGGAAACAATAGGAAAAGTGGAAACCAAATGAATATGACTTCTCAACAATAATGGCATATCATGTGAGGTTGACTTTTCAGCTCTCTCAAGAAATTCAAACATATCAACATGTCCAATCTCTGTATCTTTGATTTCTTCAATGTTCGAGACTACATGAGATGGAGAGATCTCATTCTGATATTTTTCATACTTGTATTTCATCTTTTTATTTTTCAAAGAAGCTGGTTCCTCTGTCATTGAACAAGAATCTGCAAGACTATGATGAAAACTCCATAGAGTTAAGACATCATCAACATCAACATGTGAAGACATGGCAAAGACTCAAACTTAGTTTGGTGTACTTGATGTATGAGGGTAGAAAATGAGGATTATAATCCATTTCGGATCTTGGAAGGCTGATTGCAAGTGAAAGCAATATATGCTTTTCATGGAAAAAGGAAAAAATGGGTTACATATTTGAAAATTGCAAGTCAAAACCTTTAACTTGAACTTGCAATCAAGTCCAAAAAGTTTGAATTTTAGGCATTTTTGAAGCATTTCGGGTTTTTGGATATTCGCTACAATTTAAGTGTGTAATCGGGATTTTTAGAACATATTGCAAGTAAGGTAGGAAAAATGAGAGGTAATTACAAGTTTCAACTAGAAACTTTAACTTGCAGTCTTAGTAAAAATCTCCTACTTGTAATTGAATCATGAAAACCTGATTGCAAGCATATTTTGACAACACTTGCAATGTGTAAATCAAAACTCAAAATGGATCTGCATTTGTAGAAGAAAAAAACCCAACCTCAAAGGGCATATATACTCTCAACAAACATTGGAATGAAGATTTCGAATTTGTAACCAAGGTATCATTTTTTGCAGAAAATGGAAATGATGATGAAGAAATGCAAATGAGATGAGTGAATATGAAATGAAAGCAAGTGAATGAGGGGAAAATGGAAAAGCGAATGGAATGAAAGAGAGATGAATGGCATTTTTTATGAATAATGATGGCGAATGAAGTGAAAAATGTTTTTTTCAGCCAAACACATCTTTTTTTAAATATGCAATTTCAATCTCCATAGAATGACAACCCATAAACAAAAGATTTAAGAAACAAAAAACATACCTGCAATAAGAGTTTGCAAGCCAAAATGAAGAAGAAAAACCCTAGGCGCCTTGCACAAACTCAACAAAAGAAGAAGACTTGATTATTTAAGCTGAGAATCCAAGTTTGCTGCTCAAAAAATTATAAAATCTCCATAAAATGAGAAAGACAAGCGAACTTGAACACAAACTTCCCTCTTTATTAATGGCGTCGGTTTTTTCACAACACAGAACAAGTAAAATATAAATCGCCCTCTTTAATAATGACTTCAAGTAATTTCATCTTGAATCAGACTTTTTAAGACATATTACAAGTGAAATTTTAAAAAGTAACTTGTAATGTGAACAAAAAGTTCCTACACTTGTAAGTTAAATAAAAAGTTCCTATAACTTGCAATTAGAACAAAAAGTTCCTATTATTTGCTTGTAATAAGAAACCAAAACCCCTACTTGCAGTGATGCCTCAAAAACCCGAAATTGACCAAAAACACAAGAAAAATGACCCAAAAACTTATGAAAATGAAAAGGCATGGATCAAAAATGATGTCCAAGGGGACCATTGATCCAAAACCAAAAAATTCCAACCTATACACCTCGTAAAACATGCCTCAAGGAAGAAAATCTTCAATTTTATTCAAAATTTTGATAAGTTATCCCAATTTTTGACAAGTCAAAAATCGGTAATGGGGTACTTATCACAGAGGTGGAACAGTTTGCCAAAAGAGTTGAAACAAGATGAACCCCATTCTTTACAAAATTATGCTGCAGCATGCAAACGAGTTGACAAATACATATAGATTGGAAGGATGAGGCAACAGTATTGGCTTCCATTAACATTTCAGCCACCTACACTATTGTGGCTTGTGTCAGATTACAAGTTTTATCGGTATGACATAGCTGCAAAAAGGGAAAGATGGAACAAATTGGAGAACAAGCAAGGATTCTACTGGGATCCCAATTCAGACATTGCAGAGACCAATGTGGGACAGTTGGTAGTTGGTGACTTTAGAGAATTGACTAGGCAAAAGAATAGTGCTCCTTTTGCTAGAGGACCAACAAAACATTAGGTTGGGGGGAATGATGAGTCCAATTAATGGCTAATTTTTGATAGGGTTTATTATACATTTTTTGTTGTTACCATAGACTTTGGCACTTGGTTGTTGACATTTTCCTTCTTATTTCCTTAAAACCATAAACCTTGGGCATAAGTTTATCCTTGTGACTTTTAATGACATTAACATGCTA
Source organism: Sequoia sempervirens (assembly GCA_007258455.2). Classification (NCBI taxonomy): domain Eukaryota; kingdom Viridiplantae; phylum Streptophyta; class Pinopsida; order Cupressales; family Cupressaceae; genus Sequoia; species Sequoia sempervirens. Next base: position 4,065 of record VDFB02031173.1, on the reverse strand, counting down.
TGTGAGTTATCTATGTTAATTTTACATGTGGTTTAATGGATGTCACTTTAAGGTAATTATAGATATGCAATTGTTTGTGCATGCTAATGTCATTATGCAGGTTTACACTAAGATGCTGATGTCAATGAAGCTTTCCAAGTGGAAGAAACTCTTGCCAGCTGGTCGGTTGCCAAGAAAGTCAAGAAGATGATCATTAAGAGGTCAAAGGAGGGAAAATTCTCAATGGAGGGAAATTCCTAGTTTGAATAAAAGATTGTAACTACCTTTTTAATGGTCATATTTTTTTGTTGAGCAAATCTAGGGAGTGTGTTGTGCTAGATTCTCGTTGGAGCAAGTCTGCTTTGACCAAATTTGGCGCATGCATAACTTCCTCCATCTTTTTCTATGCTTTCAATAAGTGGCATCCTCCTATTTTGAAGGAGTTAACTGCCTAGGTAGTTAGGGTTAATTAGTAATTTTTCTCTCTATAAATAATGGTCAGATTCCCATTTTCATAAGGTTGGATGTTCTGAGATTGTACTTGCATTTTCTAGTTTTAGTAATACAGTCATATCACTGAGATGTTGTAATCATGTTTTCAAGAAATAATATGATATTCTGAGTTGCTGCATTTGAGTTAGCTTAAGGGAGACTCACTCAAGGGGGCCCACTTGGTGAGGATTCCACCTATTTAGTTTAAAAGTTATTTTTTGTTCAGCAAATAGTTTCAATTTCAACAACTGTCTGTTCCTACAGCCACTGGAATTATGTTCTGTGACTGTTCCTGCAACTAAGGTAGACATAGTAGTTTCATGTCTGTTTGCTGAGATTTCCATTTCTATCTTTCATTTTCAATCTAGTTATTGATGCTAAGTGCATATGTTGATTTATGCTTAGCGTTTAAGTTGATTTATTTCCAGCATTTCATTTCCAGTATTGTTTCTTTCCTAGTTTATGGATGACTGCAATAGAGTCCTAATGCACATACAGTGCTGACCCATTTCAATTTTACATCCTTGGGTTGACAATGAAATGGACCTTCATGATGAGTAAGATAGCTACTTAGTGAAGATGTCCAATCTCTAAGTCACAACTCTAAGGGCTTAGTTATTAAACCATTAGAGGAGGCCAACAAGAGGCATGTTAACAATGGCATCAATTTTATTCATGTCGACTTCGATCCCATGGTGAGAAACTATAAATCCCAAAATTTTGTCGGTATCCACACCAAAGACGCACTTATGGGGATTGAGTCCAATCTTATATATTTGAATCCTTTCAAAGGTAAGATGAAGGTTCTTTACATGATCTTGACGAGTTATCAATTTTACCAAGATGTCATCAACATAATCTTCTAAGATCTTATGAATAAAATCATGGAATATCCTGGTCATCACCCGTTGGTAAGTTGCTCCTACATTCTTTAACCCAAAAGGCATGACCACATAGAAAAAAGTACCCCAAGGGGTAGTGAAGGCTGTCTTGTACTGATCCTCTAAATTAATATGGATTTGATTGTAACTAGAGAAACCATCCATAAAAGATAAGAATGCATGGCCTGCAGTCAAATCTACAATCATATCTATATTAGGTAATGGAAAATCATCCTTAAGAGAAGCCTTATTAAGATCACGAAAGTCAATGCATATATGAATATGACCATCGTATTTACTAACAACAACAATATTCGATATCCAAGGGGAGTAGTCGATCGAACAAAGAAATCTTGCTTTCAACAACTTCTCTATCTCATTCTTAACCATCAATGCCACCCTGGGATTGATCTTTCGGATTTTTTGTTTAACTGGCTTGGCATCAGGACATATGATGATATTATGAACCACTATAGACTCATCAATACTAGGAATATCCTCATACGTCCAAGCAAAGATATCAGGATGAGAATGTAGGAGATCAGAGTGTTCATATGTTTTTTCCGAAGAGAGACACTTCCCAATCTTAATTACTTTTTCAGAGGACTTAGGATCCATAGAGATTTCCGTAGTGTCTCCTTTAGGGAGAGAACTATGATATTCAGGATGCGATATCAAAACATCATTACCAACATTGGATAGAGGGGCCTCCTCGTCAACTCTCAAGATAGATTCTCTGAAGTACACTTGTTTATGCAGGCGATACGAGAACCGCCTCTTGTGATGAAAATAAGGCAAAGGGGAACATGCACCTAGGAATTCATCAAGTGCTTCATCTAAAGAGAAGACATCTAAAGGGATTTTCTCGGCCTGCTCCCTATCCTCTATTAGTTCGGGATGGACCAAACTCAGTGGTTCGGCTGAAATCGTGTTAACACTCCACCAAGGCTTTTGTTTAGACTATTCAATAGAGCATCCCAAACCTAGATAGTGATTTCGCGGTTTAAACTGGATATGGACCTAGATTCCTTGTTCGATACACCCTAGGCCTTTCTGCCCATAGACATACCAAGAAGTGAGTTCATATCCAAAACCATAATGAGTTTGCAAAACTTTGGGAGGTGGCAGCTCTATGTAGAGTGTTTCATCCCATCAATGAACAATGAATGTCTCTACGGGAGCACTCCCACCTTCTTTGCTAGGTTCGCAAACATTAACCTCCTTCATAGGAGTGGGAATACTCTCCTCAATAAAGGAAGGACTGGTCTCCTGGATGGGATCACACTTCTCTTCCTTAACGGGAGCATCACCCATCTTTACATCAAAGGAATTTGGAAACTCTATTCAAGAGGGGCTCACCTTGTATTCTGCAATAAAGAATTTAGAGAATTCCAAGGAACCCCAATCATCACCAAGGAAAGCATTCAACTGAGAGGAAGAAGGAGAAGATGGGGAAGACTTAGGACTTTCTACTTTAGGTGGTTCATCTCTAACAACATTCGATCTGGGAACAACTTCCACGGAGGGTATTGTCGAGGAACACACAATAGCATCAGTGGTTAAGGATGGAATACAATACTTAAGAGTGGATATGACTAAAACTCGACCAACAACCACTAGCTCACAAAGGTGAACAACTTTTGGATCTGTTTTAACCGTAACCACCCGATTATTTGCGATGAACTTTAAGGAATGGTGTAAAGTGGAGGTTACAACACCCATAGCATGAATCCAAGGTCTCCCCAAGAGAAGATTGTAAGGTAAAGAACCAGGCATCACATAAACCAAGGTAGGTAAGGTAACGAGACCTAGCTGCAAAGGAATTATTATCGTGCCTAGAGCTTGACAACCAATGTTATCGAACCCACGAATGTACATAGAAGAAGCTGCTAAAGAAGATGAATACAATTTAATCTTAGGTAATAGGCCAATACCCTAGACATTGAGAGCTGAACTGGTGTCAACGAGAGTACGCCTAATACCAATATTATTAACATTAATTATAATCATCAAAGGGTCTGCTTGTTTTTGCACATCCAGAGGCGGGAGTTCTTGCAGATGGAATGTAATATTCGGCGAATCTGCTTGAATATGAGCCAACAACGCATTAACATCCGTAGGCCTAGTGGAGACAGGAAAGAGGATCTTCTGCAAGGCTTCCTAAAGCATCTCTTGATAAACTGGAGTGGTCTGAAGTAGGTCCCAGAGTGAGATCTTAGCCGGAGTAATATGAAGTTGCTCAACAAGATCATAATCACTGGGTGCTTTGATCATAGGTTTAGTTGCTGAAGGAAAGCTTAGTTGAGAAGGTGGTAAAGAATTTGATCCAAGTTTTGTTTGTTTCTTTGTGTATTATATGTGTGCCCAAAAACATTATAGGAAGTGGAGTCCATAGCTTTTACGAACCTTGAGTATAGGTCTAGTGAATTACTACGACATGAAATCCCATAGATAGAACAATCCTCCCTAGAATATGAGTCGACTGGGGTCACGCAAATGATGGGTTTCTTAGGACTTTGAGGAGCCATAGAGACCACAACTACATTTACTGAATCTCTAGCTTACAGAGAGGAAGTTTTCTCGAGAGATTTACAGATATGGGAGAGCGCTTCTAAGAAGTCATATAGAGTGTCATCCAACATATCAAAATATTCCTTAGAAAAGGTGTTATCATAAACATGGAAACATTGTAGAGATAGATCTGACATGTTTC
>VDFB02031172.1:277996-327248 GCA_007258455.2 Sequoia sempervirens | reverse complement strand
AGAGTGATGGGATCTTGGAACTGAATGACCTCTACATCTCAAATGATCTCTAACATGCTCTATACCAATCCCATTGTTTGATGCAATGTGGGCATATTCCTCCAATAGGTCCTCGTCCAAACAATGCAGAGTCTTGTGTGCCATATCTCTTGTAAGTGCATCAAGTTGGGTAGGAGTAGGGATGTCGGCCACTATAAAAGGATCCATGGTAGTCCACTGTGCTAAAAATGGTGTGGATCGGGAATGTCTAGGATATCAAATACTCACCTACACGATCATCATATATCCTAGTGGTGGCAGTCGCAATGTCACCTACAGTGTCAATTGCTTCCTTTTGGGAAGCTACAACAACCTCATCTGCTATGGGGGCTAGAACTGGGGTGAGAGTAGGAGACCTGTCACCAACCAATACCCTAAACATTGGGGGTGGTCTATCTACTCGACGATAGGTGGGCCTATCAGCAATCCTACCACACCCCTGACCAACATATGGTGGAATGTCCAGGTAGTTAACTTTGAGGCCCAAATGGATCTTGATGCCAACCTGCTGAACAAACGAATACTGAATCTAGTCATTGTTTGGGTATAGACCATGTACAGAAGAAATCGTAGTAGATCAATGAGGCCATAGCATGATTGACACATCTAGTGACCTGATATCCCCCAACCTTACACACATTTTGATAAAATGGAAAACAAGTGGCTTTTATCATTTCTTTGGTGACACTATCTTGTATTTATTTAAGGGGAACGTCACCATGTACTTCTTCCCACATGTGGGAAAGAATAGCCACTGGGTCTGAATATGCACTAGTCCTCTCAAGTTCATGTTTTAGTTTTTCTAGACTATGCAATATTAACATGCATGGTTCACTATATATCCCCCTAGTTTGCACCCATGCTAATGAATCTCTCAATTTTTTAATCTCATTACTAGTATTTGCAAAACAGAAGGCAAGTAAAAGTGATCATGATCTTTTTCCATGTTATATATATATATATACAATACACCTAAAAACAATGAGACTTTGGTAAATAATATATCTAGATAAAGAGAATACAAATCTAAAATAGAACTTGTAATAATTCATCTACTCATCAATAATATTTTCATACTATTAACAATTTAAAAAGAATTGGAAGACAACTATAATCTATAACATAGCATCCTTAAATGGTTCAAATTTTAAATGAAATGATGAAAGAAAGAATAAGAATACAAAGATTAAAGTATAAAATCATTTGAAAATAATTGGGATAAAAATATTTAATCTAATAGTTGTTAACATAAATGAACTTCAATTATATAGCCAAGAACATCAAAAAATTATAGATTGGAAAGCAAAATAAATATCTCATATTACTTGAATCAAATCTAATAAAGTTTGACTTCATTGCATACTTGTTATAAATATCTCACATGAACCAATGAAACTCAATGTGTCTCCAAATTACATAAGAAGAGAGAACCTAAATGTGAAGAAGAAAAAGAAATTCAAAATCCATCTTTTTGTAATGAGTTTGTTAAAATTTAAAAACATTCAAGAACCCCAAAATGGTTTGAAATTGATGAGCATAATAGAAATTCTTGAAGGCAAGAGGTCATCACAAACCATTCGGTTGTGGGCTTCAAAAATTTCAATGAATGGTTTTCCAATAAGATGTATTAACCAAAATATTCCAAATTTTTATACAATTACTAAAGATGTACAAAATGAGACCTTTACTAAATAAATTTCAAAGATTCATGTAAACAAAAAGTTTGATCGAAATAATATTGTTGTTAAAGTTTTTTTTAATGCATTAAATTCTATTGTAAATAATAGTAAGGAAAAAGATAAAAGAGTTGCTCATAGACTAATAACATCATTAGTAACAAATTAAATAATTAAAAAGGCTCAATTATTAAGGTAAACTTGTCTTGAATTAAGCCTAAATCGTAAAACATTATCAAAAGTACTATCAATAAGATCATGATTATAAAGTCCTATTGAAAATCATAATTGGGCTTTTAGCAATAGGCTTCCATGAGTCGATAAGAAGCTAATTAATAGCACATAGGATGAAATTCAACAATTTTGACACTTTAACTCTAGATTTACATATGACGTTGGAAACAACATTCTTTATACTCTACCTAGGCCATGATTTTGTTATTAGTATGAAGAGTTTATGATAGAAATACATCCATTATTGTTGAGTTAAAAGTAGGTTAAATATTATTTTTCTTAAAAAATCACTTTTATATAAATGTAGGTGTTTTGGAGAAAAAAGCTATAGTATGAATAAGTGATTGACATCGATGGCTATAAATTTCAAGGTGGGGACATTCAATATAATTCATAAGGTGTTATAATATTAAATGCTTTCATTGTTTAGTTAGTTTTAATCAATGTTGTATGATTTATTAAACATTTTTTTAATATTTAAATGTAGGTGTTTTGGGGAGTAGTAGTGATAGATCTAGCTCATTGAGAAAGGATATAGGTAGAGAGGAGGAGTGACCTTGACAAGGATTGAGACATGGATCACCTTAGGGTGGTAGATATGAGTGGAACATATCCATAGAGAAGGATAGGCGAAGAGGATAGATATAGAAAAATGTGATCAACATAGATTAAATAACAAATAAAGCATAAATCAAATACTTTAATAGTATAAAATATAAAATGTAACCGAGCATTTGTGGGTTTGCATCCCACCAAGCATGTCAATTTGTAAGCATTGAATTTAAATAAATGAGACATTGAGGAAAATAAATGTAGACTTCAAATTGAATTAAAAAATCACCTCTAATAGAGTGAAAAGATGAATTACACAAAAAATGAACTAAAATTATAATGAAATACATATTGACAAATGGATATATCTTGCAAATGATAAAACATTTATTGCCCAACTAGATAAAATATACTTGCTCAAAATTGAGACGATAAAATGATGGATTTGATCTCAATTTATAGATTTTTTATATGATGGATAAATTGCTAGGATTTGATCATGTATCATGAGTTTAACCCAATTAAAATGTGGCTACTATTATTACCTAATTAACTAATTTATTTATTTAATGAAATTTCTTAATTATTTTGATCAATGAATTGATTGAATTATTTTCAATTTTTATCTAATTTGATTAAATATGTTAAATAATTTGATTGATATATAAACTAATTTATCATAATTTTCATTGAATTATCTAGGAATAATAGATTAAATACTTGGATTTATTTTAATTTATTTCAATATTTGTGAGAGAATGATTCATTTAAATATTTGGTTAATTTATTCTACTCGAGTAACAATGGAGGCCGATTTGATCAATAGGAGAGCATTCATCCCATCCCAAAAAGGGAGTACATTTAGAGTTTGGGACTTTTTTTTCAAAATGCTGAAGAAAATTTTCAAGATTGATTGCTGGCGTGTGGAGTTAGTAATTTGGGTGACCGTAGGTGACCAAATTCTATATGAACTCTCTAGTTAATGTCTCTCTCTTAGGTAGTGTCTTTATTTTTGTTTAATGCTATGGATCTTCTTCAAAATTATGGTTTAGTTGCTTAGTTTGTAGTGGATTATGTTTTATAAGTTCTTTTTGGACCATTCCCTAAACAATGCCATTCAGGATGATGACTTACATAATGAAAAATATTTTGTTGGGTGTTTGCTTAGACACAAAGTTTTAAAGGAAAACTCTAGTTTCCTTTGTGTTTGAATTTCTTTGAAATGAACCTTGCAAGAATGGGATGAATCTTTAGTGGAAAATACAATCAATGGACATAAAATAGAATTGGGCGCTCTATTGTATGGAGAAACAATGGAGGCACATAAGGAAATGTTGTTTCTCCTCACTCATGTCCCTCACCCTCTACTAGTTTTTGCTATATATATGTAATATATGGGCACTCAAAAAATATGTAATATATGTCTTCTTTTTAGGTTTTTTTTCATTTATGGTAGGTTTTCTTAATCAATTTTGTCTATATATGATTGCTACAATCCTATTTGATGGGTCTCTTGGTTTTGTCCCTACACCTTCATGATTTGTGGGTTGACATGCCCTTCTCTATTTTGTACTTTACTATGGAAATTTTTACAATAAATATTTTAATTAGTTTAGGCCTTGATCGTTTTAGGTCTGAAAAGAAAAATTAATTTGATTTTGATAAAGTGTAGGAATTAAGGTATCATGAATTTTGTTAATAAGTGGATGTTAGGTGTTCGGGTGGGGACCATGGTATGGATATGAGTGTATGTGAGATTTAGTGTCTACAAAATCCAAAGGTAAATCAAAATATTATAAACATCAAACTTTTTTTGGAAGGATAATATAAAACCAAATCTAAACACAATATAAACATTGTAATCACAACCATACGTACTATATATATGAGATTGCATACAACCATGTGTAAAATTTACAACCATGTAAAATTTATTCATATGTTGTTTATTAAGAAAAAATGTCATAAATTATATTTCTAGAAATAAAAAGGACTACAAATATGGAGGGAAAAAATTAAATAATCTCAACATAGCAAGGATTTTACAAAGTGATAGATAATTTTCTCAAAAGAAAAAGGATGTGTTGTGCACAAGACAACAAACCACTTTTTCATGTTTTTTGATGTCTAAATATTTACTTTCCATACATGTTTGTGAATACCACATAAATTGAGATGCACGATTATTTTAAAATCTTCACATGCATCTTAAAGTGGAAAAAAATGTAATGATAAAATTTGCATATCCATATTATTCCTATTGTATTTTTTGCCTCATTTTGATATATATATATATATATATATATATGGTGCAATATTGTGCAAAGTGGTAATAATTCCCCTAGAGTTTATGACCTATTATATAGACATAAATCAAACACTTGAACTCCATTTTTTCCTTACACACATCTTATCAAAGCATTTTTTTGACACATATCCACACATCCACTTTTCCTAATGAATCTTATGTGTATGTCTAATGGTGGCATGTGGAAGGATAAATATGGCTATTGAAAACTTTACCATTATCTTGACAACTAATTATGGCTATATGATTATCTTATTGTAATGAACCTAAGTTCATTCAATAGATATTAGTGAAGTTGAATTAGGAAGCATGGATTGTGTTTTATTATACACATTTTACGTTTAAAAATATGGGTCTAATTTTTGCGATATTGAAAGTCAGTTAAATTTCTTCAATAGTATATCCAAGGTATAGGGATATATTAGTGGTAAGAGTAGTGTAGGATAAAAAGGAGAATGTATAAAGAGGGGAAGGTCTAGAAAGGTAATGACATGGTAATGGAAGGAGAAGTTACACTATAAGGTTAGATTTTCATAGGATAAGGAGGAATGGTATGAAGAACATATCTATATAGGATAGTGCTAGTAGTAACAATGGTGTGAACATATATAAAAGGATGGGAGATAAGAAAAATACTAGTGGAGAGAAAGGCGGTAGGACATGGGTGGTGGATCCCATGGAAGTGGTAACTATAGTATGATAGGAGGAATCATTATAAGAGGATGAAGGGTAGATGGATGCATAGAGGGTACAACATTATTAAAATCCATTAGAGTGGTAATATTATGAATAGTATTAATTCCCTAAGGATAGCCACCTAATACATTATATAAATTACTAGCCAATGAGTGAGGATATTTAGGGTGGAGAGGTGCATCAATACGTAATTATCAATTTAGGAAAATATCTTGTTTACCAACATATGTATCTAAATCATAGTCTCAAGTGATCATTATTTTTCATCTTCTTTAATGTGGCTCTTTATATGGTTGTCATTAGCTATTATATGAAAAAATGATTCAATCGTCATTTTATTTGCTAGTCATATTAGAGTTAAGATGAAAACTCCATAAAACAAGATTTTAAAGGATATTAATTTAACTAGATAAAAGATCAAGGAAAACACTCTCAAACATGCAATATACCCCAATTGCTTAGACAATGCATATTTCCTAATAATGTGTGCAACTAAAAACTAATAACATGTAATGAATGGATGTAGGTGATAATAATTAAATAATCCTAATTGAACTAGGGTTGTCCTTTTTATATATTTAAAAAGTTGTAAGAGCATTGTATGAAATTGTAAGATGGGAATTACTTATGAAATGTTATATGACACATAAGAGAATAAAAAATGGGGGTTACACTAGAATATTGATTAGAATTATGAAAATCATCAAGATCATCTTAAATAATGGGTTTGAATATGTCAAAAATGGAGTGTCGGTTATGAGGAGGAGGATTTGAATTTTTTTGACAAGATGTAAAGCATTTGCTAAATACATCCTATAAACCAAGTCAAGGAATATGATGTTGAAATTTGTGCCAAATTTGGTGCCATTTTTAGGTCATTATTTTGGCTCATGGCTTTGGTTAAACCACACTTTCTTTATGGTTTAAATTTTTTCTATTTATGGGTGCTTGAGATGGAGAAAGCATAATGATTTTGTAGGTATCATCATGCTACTAGAAATTACTCCATATTCACATGTTTAAATGATACTACTATAAGGGTATGCACATGAATATTTTATTGTAAATGATATTATTATCAAATAATATAATTGGTTCATGTTTTTGGTTGTGGGATTTTTCTTCCAAGAGGATTTTCCCATGTACATAATTATGTTATAAATTTATAATTTATACATTTTTCTTGTAACTAAAATTAAATCTATTTATCCATAGCTTTGATTGTTGAAATGGGAAGGCATATTTCATTTACACAAGACAAAAATGTATGCAAAATGGGGAAGCAAAATACTGTATGTTGAAAATGCTTTAAAAACTTTCAAACAAATGCAATTTGAATGCAACAAATTTGAAAAAAAAATCATTTAGGGTTTCGAAATTAAACAAATAGATGCATTTTGAACTCTAAAAAAATTGAATTTTAAATACCTAGTGCTCGATATACAAACCAGAATGATGAACTTTGGAGAGACGAACTTAAATTTGCTTTCGTCGGAAATAAAAACCTATGTTTGGTCGTCGTCACGCTCTTAGTTCACCGCACGCACCAGGGAAAGTGACTGGTAAAATTAGAAAGTAAAAGTGACAGTTGAAAATGAAAGAATTTTTGGTTTTTTTCATATTTAAGGGGTTCGGTCAAACCCATGTTTGGCCGAACCTATTTAAATATGATTTTTTTATTTAGGTTTTCTTGGTTTGGTCGAACCAGGGGTTTGATCGAACATGTGTTCGGCCGAACCCCTTGTGAGGTTCGGTCGAACCAATGAGTTCAGCCGAACCCATTGAATATGGTGAAAAGAAAAAATGCGAAATTTCCTTCCTCTTATAAATTGTAAACCAATATTCTAAAGCCACCCCTGTGGCTTTTATTAGTGAGAAATTAAATGAAGCTAAAAAGAAGTGCACCACTTATGATAAATAATTCTATGTTATTCTACAAGCATTAAAATATTGGAGACATTATCTTCTACATAGGGAATTAATTTTCATGATTGATAATCAAGCCTTGAAGTACATTAGAATAGTGTAGGCTTATACATTTTTTGTGCAACATAAGAGTACCAAAACTAATTTAGTGATTGATTCCTTAAGTAGAAGGAAACATTTATTGGTTGTAATGATTTTTGGTATGGTTGGTTTGAATAAATGAAGGGTGAATATGCAAACGATTCATATTTTATTAGAGTTTATGCAATTCTAAGTAGTCAAGACAATATCGGTATGCATTCATTTGAAGACTTATTATTACATATATTTTTTATTTAAGGAGTCTCAACTTTGCATTCCCTTTGGAGAAATGAGAGAAAATTGTGAGAGAGATGTGCTCAAATGGGTTGGGTGGATATTTTGGAAGAGATAAGACTTTTTGATTAGTGGGTGGGAAATTATTTTGTTCTAATATGCGAAGAGACATGGAAAAGTTTGTTGCTTCGTATAGGTTGTGTCAAATACAAAAATGAGGACATCAAAATGCATGCCCTTGCTAGTGGTAAAGGAATCATGGAGTAATATTTCCATATATTTTTTCTTGGGGAAACCATGAACCCAAGGAGTTCATGATTTAGTTTGTAGTGGTCAACCAATTTTCTAAAATGACACATTTCAGACCTTGTAAGAAAATAAATGATGCACATTTTTTCTTTTGGGAAGTCATGAACTTGCATGGTAATCCAAAAACTATAACTCGTGACAAGGGCACCAAATTATTAAGACACTTTTGGAAGGTCTTGTGGGAAAAATTAAATAGAAGGTTGTAATACAATTTAGCATTTAACATCTCTAAATTGATGGTCACTCTGAGATAGTTAATATGAGCCTTGGTAATCTATTGAGGTGTTTAGTTGGTGATAGTCATTGATAATGGGATTTAGTAATATGTCAAGTTGAAGTTCCCTATAATCCTAACATAAATAGATCTACAAGCAAGTTTGATTTCATGTTGTATATCATACAAATCCTAAAGGAATTTTGGAATTATTTGATCTACTAATAAACCCACATAATCGACAAGAAGCTACAAATTCTGTAGATAATATTTGAGAGTTACATCTACAAGTTAGGCTCAATTTTTTCCCAAGTATACACCACTAACCACATGACCGGTCTAGGATTAGCATTTAGATTTCTAACTACCCCAATTATATAGATAGGTTTGAGGCAAAGCACACCAGTGGTTCTATAATCTAACAACCATATATATTATCTCTTTGCCCAAAAAATTCCCTTTGATTATGTTTTAATGGTTGTCCATACCCTATTCTAAAAATCTCATTTAAGCACAAGCTAAGAGGATGTTGGTAAAAGGTTATTGAATTTAGCATTACATGGGCCAGTTGCATTTTTTTGAAAGTTTCAGTGATTGGGGAGGTTCTTGGTACCTTGGGAACCTTCAAAAAATTTCTTAGTTCCATAAAAAATTCAAACAAAGAAATGAATGAATAATGTTGGAAACTTAAGGGAAATTGAGAAATTTGGCTGAATTTATTGAGGTTCCTGGAACTATGGAAACCTCTGAAAAGTTCTACTTAACTTAAAATGCTCAATAAGTGAAGTGTTATAATTTTAAAGCCTATTAGGAACTATTGAGACTTTAAATACCTTTTAGAAATGTTAGGAGCTTCAGGTCTATCAGGAATTTTTGCAACCATGTATGAGGGAAATGGTGGGACTTTGGGAGTCATTCAAAACATTTGATTGTAAAGAGGGAACCAAGAATGAGTGGGGGTTTTGTGGGTTCCCAAAACTCCATAGAGTTTCAAGACAAAGCTAAAGAGGAGGTTGCCTTAATGTCCTCATTAGTACTTTCCAACTCACTTGAAACAAGATCTGAAGAGGATGTTGACTCAATTTACTCATTAGTAATCTCCTAAGAGGTTAGTGTCATCGATCTAGCAAACATAGATGACAAAGTCAAGATATCCTCAAATGAATCAAACATACACTTCTCTAGAGTGAAGTGTTGTGACTGAATAGGAGGAGGATGAGAAACCAAAGAGTCATTATTGACCTCTAGAAGAGGGGTAGTGACAAACTTCGAGGAAGGAGGTGCCTTATTTGTCACAAGAACGGTACAATCCAAAGTAGAAAAATATGAAAAAAACAAAGAAGAATTTTTATGACCATCATTTGAAATGAGGGACTGTGCTCTAACTTGTGCTTGAGAGGAGGATGTGAAAACCTCACAAAAGAAGTGGGGGAAGAAAGAGAAGGAGAATTAGCCACATTAGACACCACCTTTGTGTGAGTCATGTCTACAGGCTCAAAAAAAGGAGGAAGATCAAGTCAAGAAGTGGTGCAGGAGCACCTAGGGGTCCAAGGGACCTAATATGTTTGGTGAGTTTTTGTTTCTTGGTTTTTGATGGTGGAATACGGTCCTAAGGACCATTTCAAATTTTTTTTAATAGGTCTTTTAGGTTTTGGTTGAATTTTTGGTTTTGGTGACCAACTCCTTTGTATAAACAAGGTCTCCATCCTCCTTTTGTAAGTCTAGTGCAGCTTGGAAAATTAAGAAAGAAAGATACCTTGTTGTATCTAGACACTTGAGGGGAGTCACCTTATTCTTTGAAAATGTTTTAAATTCCTTTGACACATTTTGAAGGCTCTTGGTGGTCGAGTTGGTAGGAGACTGCATAAATTTCCTTAACTAGGAAATTAGAGGTAAACACATGAATTAGTTGTTTTCTAACGTCCATCCTTTCAAAATGCAGTTAGTAGACATTGGAGGAAGGTTGGGAGACTTTAAATATGCCTCTTTTTTTTGGGGAAAGGTTGTTGATGGAGAAAATAAGGCACTCAATAAAGAGTTTAATGTTTTTTCTTAATTTTCTGTGCAAAGTTTGTTGTTCCTGTGCTTGGTACGGCCTGTAGACTTAGTTTTATACTAAAATACCATAATGGTTGGAAAGAGGATTGAATAAGCTTCATTTTGGCATTGGAGTGGTGAATTTTCATTAATAAATAAGGCAGATATTCTCATTTCTCTATCGAGTGGTCTAAAAACCCTTAAAACTAGGGTTTTGGCTGAAAAATGCAAGTTTCTTCCATTCCCACATTGTTAAATTACTAAAAATTGGTGGGATGGAAGATATCAGAGTGTACTATCATGTATTATGACTTTTGAGAATGGAAAACTAGGTGTTGGAAGTTGTGCATGAGTTTTGGCTTGACATCTCTATGTGGCAAGCCTAGTAAGTAAGCAAAAGAGACTGAGTTTTTCTTGTAATTGAAGATCTTCTCTTAGAAGCACTTAGGGATGATGGGGACAGGTTTAAATATCCTGTAGGAGTTTTTTTTTTGGATTTTGGGGTGTAGGGGAGAGCCTAGGTAATCAAGACCTAGTTGTAGGTTTGTGGAATAGGCCTCCTGGAGCAATGTTAGGATGGGCCATGGTGGATTTTGCATAGACAGTCAAGAAAAATGGTTTTGAGGCTTTGTAGGAGTCCATTTTGGGAGTCCAAATTTAGTGGTTTGGTGTCATAACAGTCCTCCATGTGGAATTTAAATTGAATGTCCTCCTGGGTGGAGTTAAAAACCTTAAATGTAAAAGAGGCCTAAGACATTGGAATGAAAAGTAAAGGATGGTCCCTAGGTGCAAGGTGGGTTGTTGAACCTTGATTTGGTATGTGTTGACATGTTTCAAGTGTTCCCAAATTGCTTGGGTGGTATGATTTTATAACCCTAGGTGTGAGGGGTTTCTTGAAGGAATAGTGTAGTTTAGGACTCCTCATAAGAGTGTCTGAGTAAAGTATTGAGTGGAGTGACTTTTCTATTTGTGATTGTGAGTTTTCCTTCCCTTCCACTCTACATCATAGTGGTATCAGAGCATGATTGTAGGTAGTTTGTGAAGGTAAGACATCATGCCTCCAAAAGTTGGACCGGTGGTTTCAATAGAATTGAGGGCCTTGAGAGAAGAGATAGAGGCCTTGAAAGCAAGAGAAAGGAGAAGAGAAGTGGTAGTTGAGGAAGAGAGTTCCTCCAAAGAAGAGCTAGATGGTGAAGAAGATGAAGAGAAACCTTAGGGGGAAGAGATACCCCCTCATGAGAGAAGAATCCTCTGAAGTAAAGATTGATTTGCCAGTATATAGTGGAAAGATGGATGTGGATGAACTATTAGAGTGGGTGGAGGGTCTAAATAACTATTTTGAATACAAAGACATGGCAGAGAATAAGAAAGTAAATTTTTCCAAAACAAAGTTGAAGGGATCCACCTTGACATGGTGGAATTTCACCCAAGGAGAAAGGGTCAAGATGGGTAAATCCATGATTAACTCATGGGATAGGATGGTGCATAGGTTGAAGGCACAATTCCTTCCTACTGGTCATGAAGTGCAGGAGTATAGAAAGAGGCAGAATCTAAAACAAAAACACATGGATGTTTCATCCTACACTAAGCAATTCTACAAGTTGACTATGAGATGTAGTCATGAAGAAAGTGAGAAGGAAAAAGTGGCCAGGTATATCAATGGCCTAAGACTTAATATTCAAGATGAGATCAGTTTGGTTGTTCCCAAGAATATGGAAGATTGCTTACAAATTGCATATAGGGCTGAAGAGAAGATAAGAAGGAAACAAGAGCAGCAAAATAGAGGAAGAGGTAAAAATTTCAAAGGTAGGGGCAGAAATTAGTCTCAAAAACATCAAGAAGAATCTAGCCACAATGAATCAAGTGGAGACTCAAGCAATAGAGGGGGATTCAGGGGTAGGAGACCCAATAGCAGGGGTAGATTTAATGGAGGAAGAGGCTCAAATCAGTTTTCAGGGAGATGTTACAATTCTAACCAACCTAGACATCCAGCATTCAAATGTCCTGAAAAACAAGGCTCGAGCTCTCATGGTGGATAGAGGAGGAACCAACTAGTGCATGAGGATGAAGAAAGTGTGACTTCACCTGTAGTAAACCTTACATCAGAAGTTGGAGAGTCCTCAATGATTAGGAGAACATTACTCAAGGTACCAATCCTTGAAGAACCCCCACAAAGGAAAGCACTCTTTAGAATAAATTGCAAGGTACAAGGTAAAGTGTGTAGGATAGTAGTGGATTTAGGATCAACTGATAATCTTGCTTCAATTGAGTTGGTAGAAATATTGAATTTGAAAAGGATTTCTCACCCTAACCCATACAAAGTTTCATGGCTTAGTAAAGGACATCAGGTCTTGGTGGATGAGCAAGTATGGGTGGAATCTAACATTGGGCCATATAAAGACAAGGTTCTATGTGACATCATCCCTATGGATGTGTGCCACTTGCTGCTTGGTCGGCCTTGGCAATTTGATCGGAAGACCAAGCATGATGGGGAGAAGAACACATACTCCATTGTGAAGGATGGGAAGACTTACAACCTTTCACCTCTCCTAGAAGAAGACAAGGAAAAGCATGAAGGGCCTAGTGTTTTGATGGTGGGTGAGAAGTAGTTCATGAAGACCTTGAAGGAAGGAGGAGGAAGAGGATTCTTCCTGATTATGAAGCCAAAAAGTGAAGCAGATCTACCCACCAAGAAGAAGGAAGATGCACCAGAGGAAGTCCAAGAGTTGTTAGAAAGGTACAAGGACATAACGGTGAATAAATTACCTAGTTCCCTACCTCCCATTAGGAATATAAGCCACCATATTGATCTGATTCCAGGGGCTACATTGCCCAATAAGGCTGCATACAAAATGACACCTACTCAAAATGAGGATATTGCGAGACAAGTGCAAGAGAGGATGGATGAAGGGCTAGTGAGGAAGATTTTTAGTCCATGTGTTGTTCCTACTGTCCTAGCACCAAGGAAGGATGGGAATTGGAGGCTCGTACTGATTCAAGAGCCATTAATAGGATCACAATCAGATATAGGTTCCCAATGCCAAGAATGGAGGACCTCATGGATTGTCTATCAGGAGCATCTTACTTTTCCAAGATTGATTTAAAGAGTAGGTACCATCAGATAAGGATCAGAGAGGGGAGTGAATGGGAGACAACTTTTAAGACTAATGAAGGGCTCTATGAGTGGTTGGTGATGCCCTTTGGGTTATCAAATTCCCCTAGTACTTTTATGCACCTTATGAATGAGGTATTGAGACCTTTCATTGGAAAGTTTGTTGTGGTTTATTTAGATGATATTCTTGTTTTTAGTAGGTCCAAAGAAGAACATTTAAAGCACCTTAACATGGTATTAAGGAGGTTACAAGAGGAGAAGTTGCTAATCAACATGGAAAAGTGTGAGTTCATGAGGGAAGAACTAGTCTACCTTGGTTTTGTCAACTCCAAGGGAAGTTTGAAGATGGATCATTCAAAGGTGGATGCTATTCTTACTTGGCCAACACCAAAATCCATGGGAGATGTGAGGAGCTTCCATGGACTCGCAAGCTTCTATAGGAAGTTCATTAAGAACTTTAGCCAGATTTGTGCACCAATCTTGGACACCATCAAAGGAGGTAACAAAGGTAAGTTTTATTGGACCAATGAGGTTGATAAAGGATTTGAATATCTGAAAAAGAGAGTAGCACAGCAGCCCATACTTGTGCTCCTTGATTTTGATAAGGTTTTTACCATTGAGTGTGATGCTAGTAATCAAGCAGTAGGGGTTGTTTTGAGCCAAGAAGGTAGGTCGGTTGCATTTTTTAGTGAAAGGTTGAATGAAACAAAGAGAAAGTACTCCTCATATGATTTGGAACTATATGCTATGGTCCAAGCCCTCAAAAAGTGGAGGCACTATTTGTTACCTAAAGAATTTGTTGTTTATACTGACAATCATGCCTTGAGTTTTTTGAATGCACAGGACAAACTCAGTCATAGGCACATGAAGTGGGTAGAGTCTTTGCAAGCCTATACATTCACAATAAAGCATAAGAAGGGCCAAGAAAATAAGGTGGCAAATGCTCTCAATAGAAGGGAACTTGTAGTGCAAGAGATCCAACTCCAAAGCATGGGGTTGATGCTTTAAAAGATATGTATCAGGAAGACTCAAATTTCAAGGAGGTATACAATGTTTGTGAGCAGCATTTGAATAGTTTTCATGGTGAATACTCTGAATTTTTATTGCAGAATGGTTTGCTCTTCAAAGGAAGCCAATTGTGTGTGCCTAAATGCTCAATGAGGGAGACTATCATAAAGGAGAAACATAGTGGAAGTCTTGGAGGTCACTTTGGCCTTGACAAGACCTTGGAACAAGTTAGGATATTTTATTATTGGCCAAAGTTGTAGGTGGATGTGAGAAGGTATGTGGAAGGATGCATGATATGTCAGAGAGCAAAGGGAACTTCATCAAATGCAGGACTCTATCAGCCACTGCCCATTCCCAATAGGCCTTGGGAAAGTGTAAGTATGGACTTTGTATTGGGGTTGCCTAGGACCCAAAGAGGTTTTGATAGTGTTTTGTGGTGGTTGATAGATTTAGTGAGATGGCACATTTTCTTCCTTGCAAATGCACCAACAATGCATCTCATATAGCACATCTCTTCTTTAAGGAGGTTGTTAGGATACATGGACTGCCTTTAAGCATTGTTTCTGATAGGGATTCTAAATTCATTGGTCACTTTTGAAGGACCTTGTGGAAGAAACTTGGCACAAATCTGTCCTTTAGCTCTGCATACCATCCACAAACGGATGGAAAAACTGAAGTGGTGAATAGATCTTTGGGAAATCTCTTAATATGCCTCACCAAGGAGAATGGACAAGCTTGGGATCTGATTTTACCTCAGGCTGAATTTGCATACAATGACTCCATGAATAGGAGCATTGGTAGAATCCCTTTTGAAGTAGTCTATGGCATGCACCCTAGAGGGTTCTATGAACTAAGAGATCTACAAGGAGTTGATAGAAGAAGTGCTCAAGGAGAGGATTTTGTTGTTGCAATCAGGGACATTCATCAGCAAGTGAAGGAAACCCTTCAAAAGAATGTTGAGAAGTATAAAGAAAAGGAAGATTTAAAGAAGAGGAATGTCCAATTCAAGGTTGGAGACTTGGTGATGGCACACTTGAAGAAGGAGAGACTTCCAAAAGTAAATTATACCAAACTCATGATGAAGAAGATAGGACCTTGCAAGGTGGTCCACAAGTTTGGCCAAAATGCTTATGAAATAGAGCTACCTCCTGGGGTGGAAATCTCTCCTATCTTTAACATTTCTGATTTGTATCCTTTCAAAGCTCCTATGAATGTAGGTGATGAAGCAGGTACAACAGCAATGGATGATGAAGCTTGGGTGAAGGACCTACCCCCTAGCAAACCTATGACTCTTGAATGCATCTTAGACACCAAGGAGACAAAAAGGACTAGAAGGAAGGTCTACAAGGAATATTTGGTTAAGTGGCAAGGTCTACCTAATGAAGATGCCACTTGTATGTTTGAAACTGACACTAAACAACATGGGACTACTTTCAAAGACCTGATCTCAAAGAGGACTTGAGATCTTTTTCTTGCTTGGGAGAATGGTGTAGGAGCACCTAGGGGTCCAAGGGACCTAATATGCTTGGTGAGTTTTTTTCTTGGTTTTCGATGGTGGAATACGGTCCTAAGGACCATTTCAAATGTTTTTTAATAGGTCTTTTGGGTTTTGGTTGAATTTTTGGTCTTGGTGACCAACTCCTTTGTATAAACAAGGTCTCCATCCTCCTTTTGTAAGTCTAGTGCAGCTTGGAAAATTAAGAAAGAAAGATGCCTTGATGTATGTAGACACCTGAGGGGAGTCACCTTGTTCTTTGAAAAGGTTTTAAATTCCTTTGAAACATTTTGAAGGCTCTTGGTGGTCGAGTTGGTAGGAGATTGCATAAATTCCTTAACTAGGCAATTAGAGGTAAACACATGAATTAGTTTTTTTCCAACATCCATCCTTTCAAAATTTTGTTAGTGGACATTGGAGGAAGGTTGGGAGACTTTAAATATGCCTCTTTTGGTGCAGGAAAGGTTGTTGATGGAGAAAATAAGGCGTTCAATAAAGAGTTTGCTTTTTTTTCTTAATTTTCTATGCAAAGTTTGTTGTTCCCGTGCTTGGTACGGCCTGTAGACTTAGTTTTATACTACAATCCCATAATGGTTGGAAATAGGATTGAATAAGCTTAATTTTGGTGTTGGAGTGGTGAATTTTCATTAATAAATAAGGCAGATATCCTCACTTCTCTATTTGGTGATCTGAAAACCCTTAAAACTAGGGTTTTGGTTGAAAAATGCAAGTTTCTTCCATTCCCACATTGTTCAATTACTAAAACTTAGTGGGATGGAAGATATTAGAGTGTACTATCATGTATTCATGACTTTGGAGAATGGAAGGTTGGGTGTTGTAAGTTGTGCATGAGTTTTGGCTTAACATCTCTATGTGGCAAGCCTAGTAAGTAAGCAAAAGAGACCGAGTTTTTCTTGTAATTGAAGATCTGCTCTTAGAAGCACTTAGGAATGATGGGGATATGTGTAAATAGCCTATAGGAGTTTTTTTTTTATCTTTTTGGGTGTAGGGGAGAGCCTAGGTAATCAAGACCTAGTTGTAGGTCTGTGGAATAGGCCTCTTGGAGCAGCGGTATGATGGGCCATGGTGGATTTTGCATAGACAATCAAGAAAAATGGTTTTGATACTTTATAGAAGTCCATTTTGGGAGTCCAAATTCAGTGGTTTGGTGTCATAACAGTCCTCCATGTGGAATTTAAATTGACTGTCCTACCAGGTGGAGTTAAAAACCTTAAATGTAAAAGAGGCCGAAGACATTGGAATGAAAAGTAAAGGATGGTCCCTAGGTGCAAGGTGGGTTGTTGAACCTTGATTTGGTACATGTTGATATGTTTCAAGTGTTCCCAAATCCCTTGGGTGGTCTGAGTTTATAACCCTAAGTGTGAGGGGTTTCTTCCTTGAAGGAATAGTGGAGTTTAGGACTCCTCATAAGAGTGTTTGAGTAAAGCATTGAGTGGAGTGAGTTTTCCATTTGTGATTGTGATTTTTCCTTCCCTGCCACTTTGCATCAAGAGGTGATTAAGGAAGGATCTGAGGAAGGATCGATGAACACCTACACCTGCTTAGGGTGAGATTCATCAAGATCTATTGAGGAAGCTAGAAGCAAGACAGAGGTGATGGGAACAAAAGAAAGAATGGAAATAGGAGTGGAGACAAAATTAGAAGTGGAGATAGAAGCAAAAGCAGAGATAGAAGGTTCATCCATGGTCTTTCATGAGGCCTCACATTCCTAAGCCAATGCTCACGGGTGATTTTTATGCTCACGTGCAAGTTAGTTGCAACGACTATGAACACCAAGAAGAGCAGCTTGAGAAGACTTTGAGGGGTCCTATTCCACCAGAGTAGTCTCCACGATCATTACATATGGAAGAATGGACTTTGGAGGAGGGATAGGAGGAGAAGAAGAGATGGAGACAAGGTCTTGATCATGGGATCCTTTTATTTTTCTACTTTAGAAGTTGGTAGAGGAACAAAAAGAGGCCTCAAGGGCTGAGATGTTGGAACAATAGAAGACAATCCAACTCTAGATGCTTGCTTTCCCTTACCATAAAGGAGGGGTTGAGGAATTTTGGGAAAGACCGGGAGTTGGAAAACTTGAGGCTTAGACTTCAACAACATGTGTGCCTTTCCTTTTCATGTGCTAGGCATATTAGAAGGAACTTAGGACATTTTCAAGTGTTGCAAAGTTACATAAGAGGAAGAAGATCTATGCATGAGAGCCTTCTTGTCTTTAGGCTTTGAAGAGGAAGGTGCAAAGGAGAAGGCATGCTTCTATGCACACATGGAGGCCTCCATGGAAATTGCATGAGAAGAAGTCAGAAAAAAAAAACATTAAGGGTCATGACTCCCATCTTGTACCTGCAATAGGCCCTATAGAATAAATCTCCATGGGGAAACAAAGGTCCAATAGGGGCAAGCCAAAAATGATCTAGGGAGAAGCCCCCACGCAACACAAGTGGTTTATATCCAATATCCTGAATAGTATACACTATGTTGTCATGGGGAAACTTTAAACATTTTTGGACAATTGAAGCAACCACATTCATGGATACTAGCCATGGAATGCCTAGTCTTACCCTAAACAGTTCAGATTCAAGAATCACAACAAATGGGACATCAACATATTTGGATCCAAGGAGCAAAAAAGAGATGGACCAATGGGAGGCATGAAAAATCCATCATGAGTACGGATAGTGGTCTTTGACTCCTCATACTTTCCTTATGTATATTTTTGATAAAGAGAGTCTCCATCGTAATAACATTGACCCAACTAGTAGGTTCAACCATAACACCAATTATGATGTTACTGTTGACTTGAGCCAGAATGTAAAGTGGGGAAGGTTCCTTATTTGGATACAAGGCATGTGGTGTGAAGGTTATTTCAATAATATTTTCCACATAACTTGGAAGATAAATAGAAGTAAATGAGACCATGTTCATGTACTCAAAAGGGCTAGGATCAACAGATGAAGAAGCATGTGTTATTAGATTAGCAAAATGAGAAGGGAAAATCTTTGTATATATTTGTAGTTTGTTGTTAGGCTTGGCTACAAATTTATTTGAGTTTGGTTTCCTACCATCAAGTCATATGTTACCTCTATCTATTTGGTCTTGGATGACATATTTAAGATGCACACAACATTTAGACCAAGGACCCAATAGTATTGACAAAACTTTTATGCATCATACCAGTTAGGATAAGGTTCAGATAGTAGTCTAATTTCTTGGAGAGAGATCAAAGCATATTTTAATAAATTTCAAAGAACATTAACATAGGACTTAGATAGTTTCGTGAAGATTCTATTTCATCCCACAAAGTTCTTTTTGGCAGGAATAAAAACTACGTTCACTACTACTTTATTTCTTTTAGGCTCCCTAGAAGTAGATATGACTAACTAATTATCAGGATGGAAGGATGAGGAGGAATCCCCATACTGGGTCACCGTCTATTGGTATTCTCTCAATGAAACACATAGATGGGAGAAGGAAAGGCATTTCATCAAAATAAATTTTTCTCTCAACATCGGCAACAAATTTCTAACAAACACATGCTAAACATAGATTTGAGAAAATATGGATTGATAACAAGCAATGAAGTCAGTCACTTTCTCATAAGTCCCTAGCTTACAATGGACGCAATTAGTAAAAGTGATATTTTGGCCTAATGTTCTATTGGAACTGTTGTAAGAACTAACTAATTAAATGATTGAAGGAGAAGATGGAGTTTTCAAAATGTTAGAAAAAACCACTCCAATGCAACATCCTTGAGGGATCGTGGGAATAGATTTGCTAACAAAGCATCTTGATAGAGGAAATTAATACACATTGTAGTAAAGGATGAGACATGGGTATGTGGGTCGCCTCTACCATTGTACTTATCAAACTTCAAGATTTATATCCCTTGGGGAATGGGGACATTTAGAATGGTGAGTGCTAAAGTACTATGGTGATAATATGGTTGTACTGTGGGATAGGTTGAGTTGGTTGGGTTAGCCAATTTTGATTGCATCCATCCCATGCTTTTTAATAGAGCATTTAGGACAAGATTAGTTGATAGAGCCTAACTAGTTGAGATGGTGGAGGCTCAAGTTTTGGATATAAGGATCTCATATCCCAAAGGGATGATATTCACTCTAACTCTAGGAACATTTGAGGGCATGATATTGGTATTATCAATAGTAGTGAAAGAAGGTACATAAGGACTAGTGTCTACCATATGCATGAACACTCCCAGTATCAAAACATACAACTGTGTACCTATGATTTTCAATTGGACATCCTGAGGCTAGCCTAGGATTGAAGTGTATGAGGGGACATTGGCCTCTACCAAGTTAGCTATCCCTTGAAGTAGCTCAAGACCTTTGTGGTCTAAGATAATTAGATCCCTCAGACCACAAATGATAGGAGCAACTCTATTGTATGTATAATCTTTTCTTAGAAAATATTCAAATTATTTTAACCTCTCATCCAAAGATTGGTCCTGCTCAAAGGGGACCCTAAGAGTAGACTCATGATCTATGGGATAATAAGAGCCAAAAGGAGTGCTTGGTGGAGAATTTCCTCAAGCTTATGTTGATGGATAAATGGAATCAAAAGGGGGAGAATACCTAGGTGATAGTCTTCTAGTGAACTAGTCAAACTCAGGACCTTGGAGGGTGGGAGTGAACTATCTTCTTGAACCCATATCTAGATGTCAAAAAATTCTTCTAACTACATGCCCAAATGTTGTAGATTGGGTTTTGAAACTCATAAAAGTGTCACAACACTTGATCTAATGGATGTCCAAACAAGAGAGAAGACTTTTTGATCTCAAGGGAGCAAAAATTCCTCAACTAACTCAAGGAACAAAGGTCAGGTGACAAGATGGAAAGACAAGGGATTTTTGCTTATATTTTATGTTTTATGTGGAATTAAAAGATGAGATTTTTAGGTGTTGAAAGAGTAGGGTTTAGAGGTCTCATGAGAAAACTGACTTGGGCTCTCAGCCAACAACAACATAGTGCACGAACATCCCCATGGCATGTTGTAGTCTCATATGGACCAAAAACATAGTTTACTAATAGAGATAGCGAAGAGCCTACTAACTATTCAACAACTAAAAACTCTAAAACATGTTTAAATAATAGAATAATAAAGATAAATGAAATAACAATAACAAGGATAAACTACATGATAGTTAAAGGAATGAAAAAAATAAAAAGGAAGAAAGGAGACTCACAAGATATCCACAGTGAATCCTCCTACAACATTCCAACTTCAATACTTGCACACATGAAAATGGGAAAATGGTTGGGGTTTTTTTAGGGGCTTTCCTCAATCAAACCCCCATGTAGATGTTCCCACCTCCACGAACAGCCAAATAGATAGATAGAAAAGATAATAGACAAGAAAATAGATAGACAAGATAAAGATAATAGACAATTTAAAATAACAATATGCTACCCAACGTGAAGATGATAATGAAATAAGAAAAAAATGTATTTATCATCCATTTAGCAATATAGTGATGTCGAAAGGAAGAGCATGCCACACCCAATACATGCCTAGAAAGCCAAGATGAAAGAGAATGATAGAAAATGGTGTAGAATGTGAAAATGAGCAAGAAAGAGGAAGACTAAGTGAAAGAATGAATGAGATTGATGAATGAGAGAACTGAAGGTTTTAAAGGAGAGAAGGTATGCAAAGAGACATTTTTTATGTGTATACAAGCTACAGAGGTGTTACACTTCACAGGTAGGTAGGAAGTGTAACGTCCCAACGACTACGTAGGCAATAATCTTTTTGGGAAGTTCGCGCGGTGCACAAATGTTTGTGCATCACATGGTTGTCCACAATAAAAGTTCACTTTAACAACAAAAAATGAAAGGGCTAATGACAAAATTAAGGTTAGGTAAATGGGACACTGCATTATCAAATTTAATTAGGATAAGGGGGAGGTTATAGAATACAAAATTGCATAGGGTGCAATTTTCGGCATTACACTTAGTACATCACAGATGACAAATTTGGCCACAAAAATGAAAGTACATATTTTTTGATAAAATGAGATAAATTTGATCATACTACTACAAAGTGCACAAAAAATATTTAATTTTTAAAAAATTACATCAAAAAATGTTATCGCATGAGCCCAAATGAAGCCTTGGAAGTTCCCAAAACAAGAACTACTTGGCAACACCTTGAGAATCTACAATTTCTAGAGATAACTAAACACCAAAATCAAAATTCATCTAAATCATTGTGAAACTCATTTTTTCCCCAAATCAAAAAAATATCACAAAAAGGAGGTCAAACATGATTGAGATAGCCTTTTGAAGATCGCTTTCCAAAACAAAAACTCTATTAGAGAGGGGGGCTAGATTAGGGATTCGACCTATTGATGTCAATAGCATTCCAAGAACTAAATCTTGCTAAAATGTTCTCTAGTTCACTGGTATATGCCAAAATTGCTATCAAGTTTTAGAAAACCTCTCGAATTGTACAAAAAGTTATATTTTGAACACAAAAACTATCTCCAGTACCAATCAAGTGGTTTACTAGACAAAGTGATATATTTTGTAGCAATTTTTTAAGTAGTCAAGTAGTTGACGTTGTCAATATTTCCATGCAATTGTTGTGGTAGGCCCATAACTAGTATTAGTGAGAATCCATGTGGAATCTCCAAGGGCCTGGAAAGTACTCTTGTACTCTTCAATGGGAAGCTACCTACACAGGTTTACTACCTGTGAATTTTAAAAAATAATTATTATTTATTTTTTAAATATTAGATTTAAAAAAATTAATGTTGACCATACCTACACTAATGCCTATTCTACACAAGAAATATTTTGTGACCATATGATCCATATGGTGGAGGGAAAAAAGAAACTTGTGAAGTTCTAGGGAAAAAATGTCTAATTTTGATGAATTGATAATCACTCCTTAGGTTCTTAGGCCTTTTAGACATAATGGTAAGGTCAAGTTTGACTCAAAATGCTTAAAAAATGCAACTACCTTATAAATCTAGCAACGACCTCCCAACTTCAAACCCTTGTAGATCTAGCCTCTAATGTCTAATTTAGACAAATCAAAAGGCTATAATAACTTTCTTGTGCACCCTAAAATCAATAATGAAGTCATATTTGCACTAGCATGCTTCAAAATGAACTTACAATACAAAACCACAAAGAATAACCCCCCAAACACTGGTATTTTTATTGTTTTACTAATTCTCCAAGTCATCATTTGATGCAAGATAATATCATACTCAACTCATCAATATCCACCAAGATTTGTAACCTATATCTCCCAAAAAATCAAAGATACTCAACAAGCTTTGATTCCATGTAAAAAAATTTCTATGGAGATAGCCACCCAAGATCTAGAGGCCTAATAGAAAGCATAATGTACTCAAAAGATCAATATGAAGAATAATTTGTATTCCTATCAAAGAATGTAAATAAAATAATATGATGGATTGATTAAGATTACAATGAGAATCCCTTAGTTATACAAGCTGAGGTGAGACATAAGATTATGACAAGTGTCTTAATCTTATGAAATGAGACATAAATTGATAAGTATCATATGTGTACCCTACGTAAATTTAACTAAAAAATATGAATAGGACCTAGGAGGTGAATCGGATAGGTAATAACCATGTTCACACCAACATTAATCATCTCACAATTCTTTATAAGTTACACATTATTGTGAAGGGTCATAAAAAGTAATTATTTTGTAAATTTTAAATAATTAATATAAATTTAGTTTATTAATAAAATTAAAAGCATCAAAGTTAATTAAATATCCAATATTATATAGTATAGATTAATTGATATAATGAAATCATATTCATATACTTTATATTGTACTATAGTATTAGCTAGATATAGTTTAATTATAAAATATTTTAAGACAATAAATTCATATCTATTGATGTGATTTTTATATATTTAAATATGTATTAGGACAATTCTAATAAGTCAAATAATTTTTTAAAGAAATGTATAAAAACATTTGAAGGAGATTAAAGCTATGAAATAGCTCTTAAGTAAATAAAATAAAACAACTCTTTAGTACTCTTTAGTAAATGAAAATAATGAAGAGAACTCTTCAAAAATATGTAAATAAAGTAATTTAATAACTTTTAAGTAAATAAACTGACTCAAGATTAGCATCTCTCCTTTTTACATAGATGTATTCAAGATATATACTAATTTATGTAGAGGAAAAGAAAATAGGTTATAGAAAACTAATAATTTTAAAACTTTAACTTAAAAATCAAGTCGAAAAGCCACTACATTAGCCTATATGCATTATATCATATCTATATATAGATGATACCTACATATATATAAATCTAAATTTAAATATACCTTCCAATCATTATATGAACTCTTTAAAGTAACCTAAAAAAATTAAGTTTCATTGTTAACAACTCAAAATTCTAAATGGAATAATTTAGTTTTTGTAAAAATAGTTTTTAAAGTCTTACAGATTAATTATTTTTGTAAAATATTATTTGTGAAAATATCAGTCAACATTATGTTGGCTCTGATATCATGTTGAATTAAACAAAGCAAACAAAACAATGTGATTAATTTTATTTAGAATCATTAATTACATTATTATATGTAAATTAATAAACTAAACTTGGAGAAACTCACTTCTCGTCACTTTCGCATGGCAATAAAACCTTTTGTGCACTATATTCTCCCTAACAATATATATACTTATCAATGAGATAAGCTTCTTAAATATAAGAGGGATGGAAAAATACCTAAGAGGGTAGGGTAGTTGTCACACCTATTCAAAACCATCTATAAATAATAAATAATCAAATATTATGTTTCTTATATTATTAATTATTAAATAGTGTATGTGTTATAAAGCATATAATAAACATAAAGTTTTATAGTACGTATATTTTTTTCATAGTCTATCAAGAATAGTACTAGCACTTGCACTGAAGGGGGTGCAAGGGTTACGCCGATAGAAAAATATAGAGAAGGAAGAAGGGGAGTGACGTGCAGTTTAGCACTTGTATAATATTGTTTGTATATTTTTGCAAAGTGGATGTAGTACATATTTGGAGATACAACCAGACACCAGTACTAGAACAAACAAGGTTTTAATCTCACAACAAAAAATAGACATTACAAAAAGATAATGGGTGTATAACCATCTCTATCGCGGAACAAAGAAGTAAACATACAATATGTTCATTCCATCGAATTATATAGAAAATGTCAATAATATATAGAGAACACCTTTGGCATATTTTGCGTACTCCCAAATATATACAATTTTGTTTGAATTAGATACAAAAAATTTGTAATATATAGAGAACACCTCTAGCATGTTTTGCATACTCCTTTATTCTATGAAAAGAATATATGTATGTGTAAACTAATATGGCATAATCCTCTAAATAGATAAATACTAATTTATATTATGAGTTGATGGATATAGATCATGATGTTTTCTTGAAGCAAGATTTAAGTATTTGCCCCTAGTTTGTAGCAGTGTATGGAATGTAATGGGTGGATGCATGGATAAATGAATGGATGAATGGATATGTGAGGCATGCAAAGGATGACAAGGATTACAATTTGGAGTGTGGATGTTCATTTGGAGAATAGTTGATGGCTCAGATAATGATGGGTATGGTGAATGATAATTGTAAGGAAAGCTTAGGTGCGAAACAAACTCTCCTAACGTCAAAACCTCAGGGAAGAATACAGAGGTGAATTTAAATTTTGCAATTACAGTTCAATTAAGATACTCATCAAAGAAATAACAGAAATAGAGAAATGAACATACATAATTGGACACCAGATTTACGTGGGAAAACCCTTATGGGAGAAAAACCCACCACACCAAGAAAAGCCTCTTTGTATTACAGTAAACAAAATACATACAGAGTACAGACTTCACTTTTTGATGTCAATTTACAGCAGCAACATTTCCTTGATCAACCTTGTACAGGAAATTCCAGTTACAATACTCTCTGAATTTAATTCATACACACTGATCACACACCAAATTTCTCACCGAACCCATCATCATCTTCGATTACAGAGTATATCCATGTCATTCATGGTTTGTTAATCTTCCTCACAGGAACAGTTGCAACAATCCAATTGCTAGCGATGCACATTCCACTTCTCTGATTGGTCGAAAACAAACCACGTAGGATAGACATTCAGTCAAGGCATTCAAATAGTATCACATGTCGGTGAGACACTAGGCTGTGTCTCCCCGATGCCACAATGCTCGACTGTCTTTATCAGCCAGAGTCACTCTATCGCTCAGACATCACATCGATATCCACTGCAGAACCATCAGCCAGATCATCGCTATCGGCAAGAGGTCATACCGAACACAAATCCATCTTGTGCAAATCTATTGGCGAGACAAGTGCTATCAGCAAGAGTTCTCACTGAAAGCACCTGCTTGTTGGCAAGAGAAACCTTATCACTAAGACTTCACACCAATTTTCAACTCATGTAGCTCTATCGACGAGACCATCGCTATCGGCGAGACATCATACTGAGCACAGAATAGTCAGAGAGAGAAACACTATCGCCAAGAGGTCATATCGAATGCACCAGCCTATTGGCGAGACCACATCCATCGGCAAGAATTCTTACCGAATGCGAACCTATCAGCCAAGAGTGTCCCCGAAGTCATTTGTCGCCTAAGTGTAAAACCTCGACGAGACATACTCTGTCAGAATGAGTCATTCTGAATGTTCATGCCTCTCCCCGATGACTTATGTCCCCACGAGTCTCACCGATAACCATTAGAAACCAACCCATTGGCAGGAGATCTGTTCGGGCAGAATGAGATGGAATTGTCATAGCGATCGACATGTCTTGCCGATGACTCCCATAGGCAAGACAGAAACAAAGTCTCGACGATCTGAGCACTTCAAACATTTAGAACACAGCTGCTAGTCGGTAAGACATTCAGAGAGTCTCGCCAACTTTTCCCTTACAGGAGTTTCATGTCAATAAGTTTGAGGCATGTTTTCCAACAATAATGACCCATGTCAAGAAATTTACCATAAGCAAGTGTTAAATGTAGACTACACGTCAACCAAGATCAAGATGATTTGGAATATGGATGGAAATGGGTGAACATAGATTTGATAGATGGTTCATGGATGAACGAATTTATTATGGATAAGATGGATGGAGTGTTGGATTTATTATGGATGGGGTAAGATGATTCTACATGATTTGGCACACGTAGATGTTCAATTATACACTTGACACCTTTTTTGCCACTATAGTGGTTCTTAGAAAAGGACGATTTTTCCTTGTGAATTTTCTTGTTTTTTTTGTTTCTTTAAAGTGTCTTTTTTTCTTTGCAAATATCAGAGTTAACCTCATCTAGATGCACACATCATGATAGGGATCCATTAGAGTCATTATGATAAAGAGTTGTTGTCAACACACAGTTAACATTGTGAGATTTGGAAATCATAGATGTCAAATTTTATGGTGGTGTACATTGAGAGATATGAGATATAGATTGATTGGTTGACAGTTTGGATCTTTTTTTTTTCAAACTTGGGAGATGAGAAATGGTAGGTGGATATGGAGATTCGGTTGGGACAAACTTTCTCATATATCTTGTAGGTCGCTCTTGAAGCTTTCTTGTGCACTGTTGGACTTTTTTGATAGATGAACTTCCCTTCTTGATTTTTTCCCCATAGTTTCTTTGACTAATGGAGGTTGATAGGGATGATTTTGTTTTGTATTTTTTGGTATCCATTTGAATTTTATTTGTCCATTTTTCTTCAATGATTATTTTACTTCATTCATTTGCTCCTTTCTTTGATATATCTCAGTGACATGGCCATTTTTTATTGCAAGTACGACAACATGTTTTAAGTGATACATCTCCTATAGTTGTTTGCCTCCCTTTTTGATCCAGGTGGATCCAGAATACTTGCAGGTTCCATAGTCTTAAAATTCATCCAAAGAAGCATCAATGCATAGAGCTCGCTGACACGATCCTGATGCAACTTTAATGGGCTCAAAAGGAGCTTGTATGTAGAAGTTATGCTTAGTCAAAGGTTCGGTCAAACAGGCAAAT
Source organism: Sequoia sempervirens (assembly GCA_007258455.2). NCBI lineage: Eukaryota > Viridiplantae > Streptophyta > Pinopsida > Cupressales > Cupressaceae > Sequoia > Sequoia sempervirens. The sequence goes on along the minus strand of VDFB02031172.1, from coordinate 299,240 downwards.
CAGGGGTTTAAAAAGGCAAAAAATTGATTGTCTCCAAATGAAATAAAAATGATGCCAAGTTATAGTCCTCTTCATGCTGATTCTGGAACTATATTCGGTTTCAAAAATGGAGCTCGTATGTGAAAGTTATGGCTGGTCAAAGGTTGATCAAAATTTTGACTCTAGTTGACTTTGATGACATCAGCAAGTTAACATGGCAGGTGGTGACGTGGCAAGAATGGTGAGTTGGCACAGACATGGTGGAAAAAATAATATGGATTAAACCATATTGTTAAAAGAAAATACGTATGGTTTAAAAATTAAAAGATTTTTATGATTTCAAGGAGGATTTGGTGGGATTTTATACCTTAAAATCCTCTTCCCTTGCCCATAAAACAAGGAGAGGAAAAAAATCCCGTAAACTTACATTTCAACAAATTAACCCCTTTAACCACCTTTCTCATCTTTTGAGGAGGATTCATCTTCATTCTTCTTTCTTTTCTTGAATACATAGTGCATTCTCATCCCATTAAGATTGATAAATCTTTTGTGAATATGGGACAATTGAAAAGGGTAGTTAATGCAAGCAATAATTTGGCACTTATGTATAAACCACAAGAAGTGTCACCGCATAAAAACATATTCGATTCTAAGGTTGTTCCAGTTATGAAAGACAAGTATGATGTTGGTACATTATTTTTTTCGTCTACAAATTTAGTTATGTTATTCAGCCTTCTACTTTTCAGCAGTGTTTGGTTGGTAGCAGCAGCACTGAATGTGGATGTGTATATTTCTAATGTGCATTGTCTCCAAATGAAATAAAAATGATGCCAAGTTATAGTCCTCGTCATGCTGATTCTGGAACTATATTCGGTTTCAAAAATGGAGCTCGTATGTGAAAGTTATGGCTGGTCAAAGGTTGGTCAAAATTTTGACTCTAGTTGACTTTGATGACATTAGCAAGTTAACATGGCAGGTGGTGACGTGGCAAGAATGGTGAGTTGGCACAGACATGGTGGAAAAAAGAATATGGATTAAATCATATTGTTAAACGAAAATACGTATGGTTTAAAAATTAAAAGATTTTTATGATTTCAAGGAGGATTTGGTGGGATTTTATCCCTTAAAATCCTCTTCCCTTGCCCATAAAACAAGGAGAGGAAAAAAATCCCATAAACTTACATTTCAACAAATTAACCCCTTTAACCACCTTTCTCATATTTAACTGGCTTATTTTAAAGGAGATTATTAAGGGGCTTTTAAAAGATATTTTTAAAGATTATAATGCAAGTCCAAAATTATAACGGCCCATAGTTAAAGGGGTTTGTTTTTTAATTGTATGGCTTGGAATTATAAAAGCCAAAGGTGGATTTATTTTTGAATATTCATTTGTTATACTAATATTAGTTATTTTTATTGTAAAAGGGGGAAATGGTTGGAATTTTTACTTGTATACGGGAGATATGCAATATTTGCAAAATAATATGGTTAAAGCCATATTAGCAAATAAATGTGTATATAAAGGGGAAAATTATTGAGTGGAGAATTTTGTATGGGAATTTTCTTGGAGAGAATTGTAACAGGGAGAATTATTGAAGTTCATTAAATCAGCATGACGAGGACTATAACTTGGCATCATTTTTATTTCATTTGGAGACAATCAATTTTTTGCCTTTTTGAACCCCTGATTTGCCTATTTGACCGAACCTTTGACTGAGCATAACTTCTGCATACAGGCTCCTTTTGAGCCCATTAAAGTTGCATCAGGATCATGTCAGCAAGCTCTATGCATTGATGCTTCTTTGGATGAATTCTGAGACTATGGAACCTGCAGGTATTCTGGATCCACCTGGATCACTTTTCAATAGTTGGACCCCATAAAGTATTATTAATGGTAGATAAAGAGATATCTATCAATTTGATGCTCCTTCAAAGAACTTCAGTCCCATCCCTCCTCCTTATGGTTGAGCTTGGGTCCACACACATGACTATTCCAATAACATCAACAAGGATATTATTGTTCAGTTCTAAAATGTCCTTGAAGGGCATGAAAGAGAACTGATGTTTGGGAATTGCAAGGTCATCTTACGAGAGAGAAATTTTGGAATCCTCGACTAAACAAATTTCAAGTTGGCTATTTAGTTTGTTCTACAACCTATTAGTTGACTTAATAGTTCCACAGATATTGTATATACTTCTCCAAAATGAGCATTCAAGTAATGAAGGTTTGCAACTTCATTAAAGCAAGTTACACATATTTTAGTGCACTCATAATCAATAATATCAAATAAAAAGACTCACCCTTGTCCCTTTTGAGTGTTGAAGCGGTGCATTTGTTTTTTCACAGTAACACGACCCTTTATAAGCCACCTTTTCTGAAAAGGATTTAGATTTCTAATAGGAGTAATATTGGAGGGAAGGTCTTTCTTTTGTAGGGATGAGCATAACCCAAAAATTTCCCTTCAATCAGGTGGCTTTGTTACCATACCGTTTTTATTCATGCTTGTAGATGGATTTGTTGAGCTTGTAACATTTACTTCTTGGGCTTGTTCTTCAAACAGGTAGACGGGTTGACCAATGATATCATGCTGCAAACATGTGATTTTTAATTCAGAGATGACAATCCACCTATAAAGGTAAAATGAGTAAGTATTTTGAGTAGGAACAAATGTGACATAGCGGATAAAAGATGCTAAGCTACAAGTTATTTGGAATTTTGTAGAAGAGCATGGAAATATGGTGGCTCACCTTGAATTGCAAAGAACAAGGCAACTGTATCCTATGAGTTTAAGTATAGATCCCTTTTGGATTTCTTTAGAAGCTATGTAATGGTTATACTTTTTTGGAAGTGTGGCCTTTTGCTTATATACCCCATTGGAGAGGTCCACTCTGTATCGATCAACTAGTTCGAGGCCATGGCCAAACAGTGCAATTTCTAATGCTTGTAGATGGGGTTACAATTTTAGGTTTCCATCATTCATCATCTTGATTGCATTCTTGGTCAAGGAATATTTTGTCAAGAGAGGTTGTTGTGGTACTATAATGTACCATCATCAAGGCTTGTAGATGTGGCATGTACTTGTTGGGTTTATTGTTCAAAAAGGTAGGTGGGCTGGCCAATGGTATCCTGTTGCAAACATGTGATTTCTGATTCCAATATGACAATCCACCTATAAGTGTACAATGAAGAAGTATTATCAATAGGACGAGATGTGATATAAGGGGTTCAAGAATGATAATTTGTAAGTTGTCATTTGGAATATTGTAGAAAATTATTTAAATATGGTGGCTCACCCTGAATTGCAAATAATAGGGAAACTAAATTTAATGAGTTTAAGTGTAGAGCCCTTCTAGAGTTCTTCAAAATCTATATAGTGGTTGTACTATTTTGGAAGCATAGCCTTCTACTTATGCACCCCATCAGAGAGTTGTACTATATAGAAATTGTTTGGTTTAGGCCCATGGCCAAACATTGAAATATCTATTGCTTGTAGATGGGGTTGCAAGTCTACGTTTCCATCATTGATCAACTTAATTGCATTTTCAGTCAAAAAATACATTGTGGTGAGAGAGCAAACTAGTCCTTGCAAAAGTAAATTGCAGTTGGCAACTATTACTTACTTTAAATGACATATAAAAGCATACTTTGTGAAGTATGAAATGAATATGCTATATAGACAACAAAATATAGCTAACCAATTTGATAATAAGTGAAAAAAGCCACAATCTTGTTGACTGCGACCATGCAAGAACTAGTTGAAATAAAAGTGTGTAAAAAAGTTACATAGTGTAAAAGTAAATTTAGAATAATACCTGTAAATGTGATTCTGGATAGGTTTGTATATCAAAATAGTGGCCTTTGGTAGTTAGCTTGCTGCATTTGTAAAAAAAAATAAGAGAAATTGTAGTGAGTAAAAAAATTAGTTCACTCTATTAAGTAGTCTAAGTAAATTGCAAGCACTATAGATGTTTGAATATGCATTCAATGCTAAAGGAACAAGAGGAAAAGTGCTTTGGAGTAAATGAATATAACATTGGTGCATTATTAGCTAGGGATAAACATCGAAGGAACATATAATAAAATTAAAGAAAGCTACTTGGCTTGCAAATGTGTTAATCATTTGGGGTACAATGGAATTAGGAAACCTAACTATACTTTATACTCATTGTGTTAAGTAAATGAGCCTAGCATGTTTAACCTATTATTGGAGAGCACAAATTTTATGTGGATTGTGTCCTATTTGAAGAAGTAGACACTTTTTAAACCATCTTTGTAGCTATAAGGAAAATATAGGGTGGTCACTTATTTTATTTTGTGAACCTTCATATGGGAATATGTGTTGTATGGTGTATACGTTTATTATGTATGTTAATATAGTATACTAGAAATGCGATATATTTTAAAAGAATGGACTTTGTTTAAAATAATACTTTAGTGTAAAGAGTTTGGGTTTAGGGAAGTGAGTACGATATTATCGTTCTACTAAGTGAACAAATTGTAAGGAATGTAGGTGCAACAAAGAGACAATTATTGAAGGAGACATATAGAATTGTTTGGGCGATATATAATTAAACAAGTGCTATAAATGAAATGTTGTGAACACAATGGTTAGACTACGTGATTAGTTGAAGTGAAATGAGGAAAGGATTGTGATACATTATAGATAAACTACTATTCTTAATTATATGAAATCGAAGATGTCATTTTTTTTATGGAATTGAAATATATGGGTCAAGTAAAGAGATACACATCAAAAGCAAAAGGCAAAAATGAAGCTCCAATATTATAATAAGAGCACATAGTATGTGTATATATTTATGAAGCAAAAGTGTGTTACATGGTATTGTAGTAGGTGACGTATTGCATTTTTTTATCGCGAGGCAAAGTGCCTTGTTCATAGTATATTGGAGCTTACATTTCTTTTAGGGATTTACAAAATATCCAACTATCCATAAGTTGGTAAAAGATATAGAACTATGGTTATATCACATACTATATACACATTTATAGGGAGAAATTGTATTAGACATCATTCAAGTAATTCTGAAACGATTCTTTTATGTAGACAGAACCACCTTGTCCATAGAACTCATCTGCTTTCATTTCATGAAGGAAAGTAAAGAAGGAACCCAACTTCTCACAAGTTGAGTGGAACTCATGTACTATTACTTCCATCGACTAAATGTCACAATCTTGCACACTTTGCATGTTTCAAACAATGGCCTTTGCTTGTTGTAGCAAGTCAAGGAAACTAACTGTAATGTCATTTACAAAATCTTGTATGTGGCTTGTAGAAGTTCCATTGCAATTGATCGACGATGTTGAGTTGGTCGACAACATAGGGGCACTGGAACTATTCAAGATATCAATAATATCATTGGTTGATGCGAATTTTCCATTACTAAATGAATTACATTTTTAAAATGACAAATAGTATACCATATGCTTAGTGATGTATAAGAATTTGTGGCTTTCCTTTTGGAAGATGACAATCTTGATCATAAAATAGAAAAGCTAGATAAATTTATTTTACTTTACAGATGAATACCTTTAAACTTCAAATATAAACTTTACTCTATCAATAGTGAAATAAACATTTCTTTAATTTAATATCCTAAACATGTAATAAAACTTATACATAGAATAATTAACATTTTATAAAAGAACTTAACAAATGTTTATTTGCATGCTAATCTAAGATAGTGTCTCAATATTAAATAACTATTGGAAAGGGATGCTAAGTGGAGAATAAATGTTATTTGTATGCTAATCTAAGATAATGTCTTAGAATTAAATAACTATTTGCAAGAGATGTTAGGTGGAGCATAACTGTCATCTATCATTGAAAACTAAATCATTAATAAATAATTGTAACTTTGCTTTTATGGATAGAAGTTTGGGTTCTCATTGGATTCACTTGTAGGGGTGGTTGTTTTCCTAATGGAGTGGCAAGTGTTTATAATAGAAACTGAGCAAAAATAAGTTTGCATAAAATAATTGAAATTGAGTAAAAATAATATAATAGAAATATAAATACTACAAATAAGTTTGTTTATAAGTGTTTATATTAAAAATAATATAATATAATATAAATACTACAAATAAGTTTGTTTATAATTGTTTATAATAGAAATTGAGTAAAAATAATATAAAAACAAATATGCACATTGCGTGAGATAAGTTTGCATAATATATCTAATCAAATAGAATAAATAAAATATACTTAAAAAATATTTTTAAAACTACTTGTGGTAAATTTGACTAAAAGAGATCAAATATAACAAAATCTAATAAATATAATTATAAATCTGTACACTATTTGAGTTAAATTTGAATAAAAATCTATTAAAATATAATAAATAAAATGTAATTTAATATTTTTTCCTATTTGTATTTTATTTTATCATTTTATCTTTTTTTTAATAAGTTTGATAGTAAATTTTTTATATCTATAATTAAAATAGTATATTAAAAAAACTGTACACTATAGTATATTTTTATATAATATAATATCTAATTAATAATTTTTAATTATAATAATTCCATACATGTATTTAATAGTTTTCTTAATTAAAGAGTAAAATATATAATACCTAAATGTATATTCAAGGTAAAGGATGTCGTAATGTTAAAACTTAAATGTGCTCATTATTAGGATATTGGTTGTGCACAAATATTCATCTGTATGTAATATATTGTAAAAAACCCTAAAAAACTAGGCACGAATAAAATATTGTGTGGAGAATAGGGGAGAAGGTGGAAGTTGGTAGGAGAATAACGCGGCTCCATCCATGCCCAAGGAAGAGGAGTAAGCCAGCTTTGTGTTGCACACAATTTATAAGAGTCGGTGTAGAAGAGGAAGCGGATCGCTATTAGAAACCTTATTTTCAGGTTGTGGGTCACCAAATAGCAAGGAAAATGAATAAGACACGAACTAATTTTTAAATATAGATTAGGAGTTGGATGAAGCGTGTTTCAACACTGTAAAATCAATATTTAAAACTTAAAACTTTTCTAGCAAATCTATAAAATTTCTCTTGCAATTTCAAATTAAAAAAAAGGAGGCGACAATTTAGGTTTACGTTCCAAACTAAAGCAAAAAAGTCAATACTAGTGAGCAAGATTTTGGTGGAGCAAAATCCAGTAGCAGCAATCAAATTCATGGATCGCTAAAAAAATACAATTTGGAAGGAAGCGACAAAGGAGAAAAAGATAGAATAGAAGAGCAAATAGGAAAAAGAAACACAGAGCACTTTCTTGTTTTCTTTATGTCCTTTCATTGGAAAAAGAACAATCTAGAATGAAAGCAAGATTTTAACTACAATAAAAGCTAGTTTGTGGAAAGTAAAGTGCATTGTTTAAAACCCTTTTTCTAGTATGTTCGTTGCCCTCTGCATAGTCTCCTACAATTTGGTTCAAGTAATATCTCTGCTTCTAGTAGTAGTCATGATGAAATTTGTGTGTTTGTGGTGAATCACAACATTCTTCTTGTAGGGATAATCAGCAGTGGCTTATCAGATACTTACCAACATCAATAAATGTAGAAGATGCAAATTTATGGCGTTTGAGATAGCGCTAAGATAGTTGGAGGTTGATATTTTTAGTTGTTGAGATCTCAAATTTGAAAAGTACATTTTCATCGTTGTGGCTTTGTTCATATTCTAATGGCACAGTTCAAGATAGAAAAGGACGGTTGCTTATAGCCACATATCCCACCCAACTCATCCATGCATTGATTAGCTAATATATTGATTACTCCCATTTGATCGATAGCTTCATATTTTTGCATTATACCAATGCAAAGCATTGCACTCAATCGGTTGTCATTCATAGAGTTGGCAAGTGGGTTCCACCATGTTTGATCGATGACTTGATATTAATGAAGTATAACAACAATCCACAAAATTTTGATGGGAAACCATGGTAGTTTGACGATGTGAAACTTGTTTCAGGCTGAAAGCTCATGCAATATATAGCCTATCAGCTAATAAAATTTTATTACCAAATTTCAGAATATTATATAAATGTTATATGATTGATGACCCCTAATAATGTTATATTATAACATGTAGTGACAACTTATTGGAAACCTCATACACCTAACTCACACATGGTGGATATTTCATATTCTCTTGGAATGGTCTATTGATTTATGCAAGAGTATCATGAATTATAGTAGAAGGTAGCCAAGTGGATTCTTCAATATATACAAAGTACTCACAATTATGAGATTCAGTATACAGTAGGAATTTACATTGACTTGGTTGGGTATAGTGATTAAGACTATGTAGACAATTCTCAAGATCACATGTTTACTTTAGGCTAGAGCTTCTTTGATGCAAGAGTATTCGGGGTGAAAAGAAATATTGCATCGATCTGGTTATTTAAATTCTAATAAGGGCTTGACAGTTTTATGCATGATCGACATCGGGTTACAGGTTCAGGGTTTACAATTTATGTTCATTCAACGTTCAGTCTTTTGGCTTATCAATGTGACTGATAGACGTTGGTGAGACTTCATTGCATGTCACTTCAAAATTCTAATGGTAGGTGGTAGTGGTAAGGATTCAGTAGGGATATGTCGGTGAGAGGCAAGCTAGTCAATGAGAGATTTGTAGAAGTCTCTTCGACATCCTGTTCGTATGAAGTGAAGACATGTTGACAAGAGTCGTGCTGGTCAGTGAGACATTCATGAATGTCTCTTCGACATTCTGTTGGACTGTGCGCTTAGTTGTTCATTGCGTTGGGGTGGCTTTATAGTTTCAGTGGTAGATACTTTTTAGTCTTTTTGACAAGGCGTGTCTCATTGATGATGTGGTGGTGGAGATGTCGGGGAGACATACGTGGTTTGGTGAGAGATCTTTCAAAGTTTATTTGACATTTCAATGGTGTTATGCTATGAGCTTTATTGGTGAGACATATTCAGTTCGGTATGAGATCTGGCTAAGTCTTGGTGACACTCCGACAAGAACTTTATCAATGTGACACATGTGGTTTGGAGGGCGATGAGCCAGGGTCTTGGTGACATTTCAATGGTGGGAAATGAATGGTCAACGGTGGTGTTAGGAATTGTATGCAGAAATTATCAATTAAATACAAATAAAGATTAAACAAAGGAATGAAAAACACAGAAATAATAACAGCGAGAGACAATATTTAATGTGGTTCACCCAAACTCGGGCTACATCCACCAACAGAGAGTCCAATATTATTATCCAGTAAATCAAACCGATTACAACCAGTAATCCTTGCAACTCAATACCGCTGCAAATGCTACAATACAATGTCAACAGACACCCAAACCCTTAGCCTTTTATCAAGACCCCTGGGCCCCGCAAGGGGCATTACTCCCAAAGCCCCGCAAGGGGTGCTACCCCTTGACCCCGTTAAATAATTTGGGGGGAAACCGTGCCAATAAAAGTGGGGAAAATTTAACCTCTAAGTCTGATTAGGCTTCATATATCAATAGGTGGTGGATGGCAAGTTTAGTTACAAAACCTAGCAAAGCGATATTAGATGTATTCCATATCGTTGTTGTGAAATACATATTCATCGAAAGACTTGGTAAAGCTGTTGATAACGAGATAACAGTTTGGTGGTTTTCAATGTTGATTGGACGATAATGAAAACTACAACATGAGGTATGGGGAATGTCAACGCCAACCTAGAGAACTAGATGAGGATATAAGCATAAAAGGAATACAAGCACAGGGAGCTGAGAGAGTGAGAGTAGCTCATAGCATAGAACAGAGGATGAACTCAAATCTTCAAATCGACAGATGCATGTAATAAGCAGCCCAGAGGATGGCATGTAATCTGTAACATCTTTCTAGTAATAAAGAAAATATTTGTTATCTTCTTTCATCTAGTTGCTCTTTCTATTTTTTTGTGGTGAGATTTTGTAGGTAAGGGGAGGACCCTTCATCAAGTGGTATCAGATCAAGAGTTCCTAAGTCTGTAATAGAGCGTCAAATGAGACGTAGTTACAACAAGGCCTGTGGATGTGGGTTGAGATCAAGATACCTCCAAGACCTACCCAACTTGGTAGAGGTAGAGGTAGAGGTGGTGGAGGAAGAGATCCACCGAGAGATGAAATTTGAGCCATTATAAGGCAGATGCAAGCCTTGCAAGAGAGGTCTAAAGAGGGAGAGGAGTACATCAAGAAAGAGATGACAGTTATGATAAAATAGAAGAGGAATTGGAAGAGGAAGAACAAGATCAAGTGGATCCTAGAGAGCTGAGATTTCCAAGAGCAATATCTAGTATGGGAAAGAAACTAAAAATGGAAGTTTCAACTTTTAGTGGGAGCCTAAACTCAAAAGAGTTGATTGATTGGATCAACGATATGGAATATTTTTTTGAATTTGAGGAGATTGAAGATCCTCAACGAGTGAAGTTTGCAAAGACCAAGTTAAATTAGGGCCACACTAGTATTTGGTGGAAATAGATCCAGCTAGAAAGAGGGAGACAAGGGATGGATCGAATTTCTAGATGGGACAGAATGGTGTCAAAATTGAAGAAACAATTCATGCCAGTAGATTATGAATTGGAACTGCTCAAGAGGATGTAGAGCCTGTGACAAGGAACAAGGACGGTGAAGGAGTACATAGAGGAATTTCACAAGGTCCTGATTCAGATATGACATTCTAAGGCAAACAAGGAGAAAGTTGCTCGCTACATTAATGGTCTGAAACCTAGTATACAAAAAGAATTGGCACTGGTAAGAATGACTACCATTGAGGATGCTTATCAGTTCTCTCTAAAGGTTGAAGAGCGATTGAACAAGAGGTTTGAAAGCAAGCAAAGAGGTGGAGGTCGAGGTGGAAAGATTGGAAAACAACCATATGGAAGTTGAGGTGGCGATCATAAGAAGGGTGAAGGATCTAGTACCATTCAAGATCAGTAAAGAGATGACTCATATCAGCCTCATGATCAAAATAGTGAAGATCAGAGAGGCAAAGGAAGGTTTAGGTGCGGACCAGGAAGAGGAGGTTTCAAAGGAACATGTTTCCAATGTGGTGAAGAAGGGCATAGGGCATATGAGTTCCCGCAACACCAAGAGAAGAAAAAAAAGAGGCCTGAAGAAAGGGGCATGTAGCTCATGTAGATGAAGACACTCGGTTCTCACAATCTGAAGATGCAGAAAGGGGTGAGTCCCTTGTTGTTATAAGGGCCTTGATGAATGAAGAGAAGGAGTGTGACCAGCAAAAGAATTTGTTTCACACCCGTTGTAAGTGTGAAGGCAAGGTCTGCAATGTCATCATTAACAGAGGTAGCACTAACAATCTAGTGTCGAAAGAAATGGTCACCAAATTGTAGCTAGAGAGGAGAAGGCACCCAAGTCCATATTGGATTGCATGGTTGCATAAGGATCAAAAGGTCTTGTTCAATGAACAGTGACTGATAAAATTCAAAATTGGTAATTACAGGGATGAGGTTTTGTGTGATGTGATACCCATGGATGCTTGTCACATGTTGTTGGGTCGACCATGACAATTTGATCAACGAGCAGTGCACGATGGGCATGCAAACACGTATTCACTAACGAAGGATGGAGTTTGACATAAGCTAAATCCTCTAAAGGAAGTAGACAAAAGAGTTTGCAAAAATACACGAATTTGTTTGGTTGACGAAAGGAAATTCCTGGAAGGTATGAGACATGAACACATGTGTTTTGCATTAATTCTAGAACTGAAAAGGAAGTTAGCAACGAAGTTCCCATAGAAGTATGTGGTTTGTTGGATGAATTGCAGAGTTTTATTTTTGATAATGTGCCTGAAGGATTACCACCAGTAAGGAAGATTAGTCATCAGATGGATCTAATACCTGGAGCTAGTTTTCCAAATAAGGCAGCTCATCAAATGACTCCAGTAGAGAATAAAGACTTGAATAGACAAGTGCAAGATTTGTTACGAAAGGGATTGATTAGGGAGAGTTTGAGTCCATGTGTCGTACCTGTAGTAATAGCACCTAAGAAGGATGATTTGAGAGCCATTAATAAGATTACCATCAAGTATCTGTTTCCCTTTCCAAGGATGGATGACATTATGGATTGTGTAAGTGGGCCTAAGTATTTCACAAAGATTGATCTGAAGAGCTATGGTTACCACTAGATTCGAATTATGGAAGGAGATGAATGGAAGGCATCTTTCAAGACCAAATAAGGCTTGTACGAGTGGTTAGTCATGCCTTTTGGGCTGACCAATTCACCCAACACATTCATGAGACTCATGAATGAGGTATTGAAAGAATTTTTGGGTAAGTTTGTCATTGTTTACTTGAATGACATTTTGATTTTTAGTAAGATGTTGGAGGAGAACCTAATGCATATTCGAGAAGTTTTGAGAAGTTGAGAGAGGAGAAGTTGTTGATCAACTTGAAGAAGTGCAGTTTTGTGAAACGTGAGCTGGTGTATTTGGGAATTGTTATCTCAATAAAGGGTCTAAAAATGGATCCATAAAAGGTAAAATTCATTGTGGAGTGGCCAACGCCAAAAAGCACTACTGAGGTGAGATCTTTTCATGGTCTAGCTAGTTTTTACCGAAAGTTCATTAAGGGATTCAGTAGTATTTGTGCACCCCTAACTAAAGCAATGAGAGGGGATAGAAAAGAATTTAAATGGAGTACAAGAGCAGCAAAGAGTTTTGATTTGCTAAAGAAGAAGGTCACGGAGTAGCCTGTTTTGGCACTACCATATTTCAATAAAGTACTTCAGGTGGAATGTGATGCCAGTGGCAATGACATTAGACTTGTTTTAAGTTAGGAAGGTAAACTTGTTCGTTATTTTAGTGAGAGGTTGAATGATGCAAAGAAGAAATATTTTGTTTATGATTAGGAATTCTACGCCATAGTTCAGGCTTTGAAAAAGTGGAGATGCTATTTATTGCCAAAAGAATCTATTTTGTTTACTAATCATCAGGCTTTATAGTATTTGAGCAGTCAGGGAAAACTAAACCAAAGGCATTTGAAGTGGGTGGAATTTATGCAGAGTTATACATTTTTGTTAAAGCATAGGAGCAAAAGGTCGAATAGAGTTGCAGATGCCTTGAGTAGGAGGCAAAATTTGTTAACGAAATTGCAAGTTGAAGTAGTTGGGTTCAATGAACTCAAAATTTTGTATCCAGAAGATCCTAATTTTGTTGAAGCTTGGAAAGCTTGCATGGAGCCTGTCATGTTGGATAGGACGAGGTGGTTGGATTTTACAGTCCAAGATGGTATGTTGTTTAGAAGGAATCAGTTGTGCATTCCCAGAGGTTCCATGAGAGAGAATTTGATCAAAGAGAAGCGGAGTGGTGGATTGGCAGGACACTTTGGTTAGGATAAGACCATTTCCATTGTTGGTGAACATTATTATTGGTCGCATTTGTAGCAAGATGTGAAGAATTTTGTACAAAACTGCAGAATATGTCAAATGGTGAAAGGAGCAAGTCAGAATATGGGGTTATACTAACTGTCATGTATACCAGAAAGGTCGTGGGAAGATATCAACATGGACTTTGTTCTTGGTTTGTCAAGGACGTAGCGTGGTCATGACTCCATATTTGTGGTTATGGGAAGATTTTTGAAGATGGCACACTTCATTCCATGTCATAAGACCGGTGATGTTGTTCATGTTGTAGAATTATTTTTCAAAGAGGTGGTAAGACTACATGGTTTATTAAAGAGCATAGTTTCAAATCGAGATACCAAGTTTGTTGGGTATTTCTGGAGCACGTTGTGGAAGAAGTTGAAAACTAATTTGAAGTTTAGCTTGGCACATCATTTGTAGATAGATGGAAAAATAGAGGAAGTGAATAGGAATTTGGGTAACTTGTTGAGATGCTTAGTAGGAGATAGACCCAAGGGATGGGATTTGATTTTACCCCAGGAAAAATTTTCTTACAACAATTCTATCAATAGGAGCATTGGTAGATCACCATTCTAGATTGTGTATGGGAGTAGTCCGAGAATTGTTACTGAATTGAGGAAGATGGATAAGGAAGGAAACCGTAGTGCTGAAGCTGAGGATTTTGTTGAACATATAAAGAATGTGCATAAAGAAGTTAAGGAGCATATTAATAAGATGAATACATAGTACAAGGAAAAAGCAGATCAAAATAATACATAAGGAGTTTGTTGTCGGGGATGAAGTCATAGTTCATTTGTGGAAGGAAAGCTTCTCAATTGGTACATGCAATAAGCTGAAGATGAAGAAGTTCGAATTGTGCAAGATTTTGAAGAAACATGACTCAGGTAATGCGTACGAGGTTGATTTTCTGAGGTGGATTCATGTCTCACCTGTCTTTAACATTTCAAATATGACAAAGTATCACGAAGGAGCTAAGGAGCACAAGTTGGTAGAGGCATAGTGGAGTGTTCTAGCAATCGCAGTAGAAAAGGAAGAAATTGAAGAGATCTTGGACAGTCATGTGGAGAGAAGCACCAAGAATAGGAAATACAATGAATACCTGGTGAAGTGGAAGGGAAGGCCAATTGAAGATTTAGCTCGGTTGTCAGAGTCAGAGGTTCATCATCTTGGTTTTCTTCTAACTCCAGAGAAGTGATAGAGTCACTTTTCAAATTACCCTGGGTGTTTGATGCAGGAGCATCCAGGGTGAAAAGTAATCTTGCTTTGATTAGGTAATTTTAATTCCAATAAGGGCTTGATAGTTTTGTGCGTGATTGAAATTGGGTTACAGGTTTGGGGTTTACACCTTATGTCCATTTGGCGTTCATTCTTTTGGCTTATTAGTGTGACTAATGGATGTCGACGAGACTTTGTTCCATATCACTTCGACATTCTGGTGGCAGGTGGTAGTGGTAAGGACGCGGTAGGGATATGTCGGCGAGAGGAAGGCTAGTCGGTGAGAGATTTGTAGAAGTCCTTTTGACATCCTGTTGGTATGAAGTGAAGACATGTCAGCAAGAGTCGTGTTGGTCAGTGAGACATTTGTGAATGTCTCTTCAACATTTTGTTGGACTATGCGCTTAGTTGCTCGTTGTGTTGGGGTGGCTTTATGGTTTCAATGGGAGATACTTTTGAGTCTCTTCGATTTAAGGCATGTCTCATTGATGATGTGGTGGTGGCAATGTTGAGGAGACATACATGGTTCGGTGAGAGATCTTCCAAAGTCTGTTCAACATTATGATGGTGTTGCGATATGAGCTTTATCAGTGAGACATATTCAGTTTGGTGTGAGATCTGGCTAAGTCTTGGTGACACTCTGACAAGAACTTTATCGACGTGACACGCATGGTTCAGAGGGAGATGAGTTGGGGTCTTGATGACATTTTGATGGCGGGTAATGAACGGTCAACGGCGGTGGATGGCGAGTTCGGTTACAACACTTGGCGAAGCGATATTGGATTTCTTCCACATCATTGTTGTGAAATACATATTCATTGGCTGACTTGGTGAAGCTATTGATAACGAGATAACGGTTTGGTGGTTTCAAATGCTGATTGGATGATAATGAAAACTACAACATGAGGTATGGGGAATGTCAATGCTGGCCTAGAGAACTAGATGGGGATATAAGCGTTGAAGGAATATGAACACAGGGAGCCAAGAGTGTGAGAGTAGCCTATAGCGTAGAACAAAGGGTGAACTTAGAACTACAAATCATCAAATGCATGTAATAAGAAGCCTAGAGGATGGCATGTAATCTGTAACATCTTTCCAATAATAAAGAAAATATTTGTTCTCTTCTTGCATATGGTTGCTCTTTTTGTGTGTTTGTGGTGAGATTTTGTAGGTAAGGGGAGGACCCTTCATCATTCTCACTTGGTTAAAGGCTTATATGTTGATCAAGTAAGAAGTAGCATGTTATTGCTCTATTTTCCACTAAATCCAAGTATCAAGGGGCTATGAATGCCACCACTAAGGGCATTTGATTTCAACATATTTTCATCAAGTTTGATATATAACTCATATGGTTATTTGTCATATCATGTGACATCTAGAATGTTATTCAAATTTCACAAAATTTGATCCATCATCAATAGATGAAACACATAAGGGTCATATGCACCATATTTGGGAGCTTAATTATGGAAAATTTATTGATCTCTAATACTACCTAACTTCTAAGTAGATTGCCAACATCCTCACTAAATTCTTTACAAAAATATTTTTTCTTCATTTTCAAGCTTTCTAGGGTTGTAAGAGGCTACTTCTAGAGGAGCTATTTTGTCCTCTCTCTTCCTCTACTCTCACGGATCTTTTCACTATCTATTTGGGGGGCTCATCTCTCTTTTCTTGGGTGGAGGGAAAAGGAACCTTTTACTCTTTGGGAGGATTGCTACATACATGGGTACCTCATTGACCTTCATATGTTGGATCCATCTTTGCACCAACCTAAGCTACACTCAAGGAGGTGTTACTATATTTTTTATTTATTTTTTTATTTGCTTTATATAATTTTAAATTTTAGCTTGTTTGGATTGTTAGGAATGAGTCATTATGAGAATATATGGCATCTTCCATGTGAATAATTTTTTCCTATTTTCGATAGTTGGAGCTATTTCTCCTATTAATTGCATTTGTCTCCTCTCTTATCTATATGTACTCACTCACTTTACATTTTTTGTAAGTATTGTGGGTTTTTGGTTATGCATTCTTTCTTTGAGTTGTTTTTATCCCATGAATGTGTTGCGAGTATGTGCAATTGGTGTTGTCATTGATGTCAACTGTATGAGAAGAATTTTGTTGCAAGGATGTGCAATTGGTATTGAGTTGTTGTCTCTGATAATGCTTTGATTAGTTTCATTATCTTGTCATTAGTAAGTTGTTGGTGTCAACCACTAGTGTTGCTTTGATAAGCTTCTATTTATGGATGTATGTTTGAGTTGTTATATTGTAGTTGGCTTGGTAGTGATGAGGAAGTATTAAAGATGTTGATGATATGTTTATGGTGCTTGGTTTCCAAGTGCTTTTGAGAAAATTGAATAAAAAGAAGAAACAATGTGTTGTAGTGTGTTTTGTGTTGATGAGTAGTGTTCTAGTTTTGCTCTGCAGTTCTTTTGGGTTGAAGATTTGCTTGTGCGATTCGGATATGTTGATCATAGGTGTTTAGAGGTGTTGTATTCAAAATTTGTTGTGTTGGATTGTTGTGTAGAGGAAGGTGTGCTCACCAGTGTGTGAATTGTATATTGTGTGAACTGTATATTGCAAAGGTGTCTAGGAGAAATGTTCTTGCTCTGCATTTCTCTGCAAAGTGATTTTAGGTCTTGCGAATATGGAAGGGTGTTGATAGTTTGTGTATCTTTCTTCATATGAATTTGTTTATGGTTTGGTGCTTTGGAAGTCAGTTTCTTGAGTTATAGTGTATGACAGAGTTATTTGAGTGTTGGGTGTGTACATTCTTCAAGTGAAAGTTGTTGCAAAGGAGTATTTTGGATTTCAAGGCATTTTTGGAATATTCTAGATTGTATTCAAGTGTTATGTTGTGTCCACGAGTCATCTTTGGATTTGAGGAACCATGTACTTAAGTGTTAATGGTGGTAACATAGGTTCGACTGACCTTGGGTGTTTACACTACTTGTGAAGTTGCTTTGATGTTTTTGGAAGCATGGTGTGGAATGTATGAGTGGATTTAGGTCCTAGCTAAGTTGTGTTATGGTCCACCTTCATTCCTTTCCACCACATGAATGCTTTGGTGCTGACCTAATTTGAATTTGCATGGTTGAGGTGCATAGCTAACCTTGGAGAATGTTTTCAAGGTTGAAGATGGTATAAATAAGTGATGAGTTATTGAGGGATGAAAAGATAGTTGAGTATTATGCGAGTGATGTGAATTGTAGAGTTGTAGGGTGTGAATTTGAGAAGTGCAATGTGAGCTTTCATGTGTTAGATTATAGAATGCAGTGAGTAGAAGGTGTCTACAATTCTTTCGAAAGAATATGAAGGTGTTGTGATGCTATGGTGGATTTTTTTTTTGCTTTGAGATGGATTTCTCATTGTAACACTCTTCTCTATCTTCTCTTCTATTCTGGTAGTGAGCCTTTCTTTCTTTCTTTTAGGCAGTGAGCTCTATTGTATTCAATGTTGATATTACTTTATATTATGAGTTAATCCTCACCATGGGTTTTCCCATCTTGGGTTTTCCACTAAATCTGGTGTTTCTTTATGTATGATGTTGATTTGGTTTTGTTTCTGTTATTTGCTTTCATGATAAATCATTCTAACAGATTAAGGGTTAATTGGATTAATGTGGATTTGAGTGTTTGTGAGGGTTTTGAAGTTTTAAGGTACAACTGATTCACCCCCCTCTCAATTGTCTTGTGTATTTAACAAAATGTTCACATGTTCTCTCATTTCTAAATCTTTCATCTTTGTTGTTTGATCTTAGAGAATTTTTCAAATGAGATTTGTTTAGTTATACTTTCATCGGGTCTTGTTGGTTTCTTTCCTTTTTAGAATTTAATAATTTGAAAGCCTAAACGTTATTTTTACATATTTTGTTATCATGTCATACAAGAGAGACTTGCATGGACATATGGCATGAGAGTCACACATACAAAGAGAAATACATTTTTTGTGGATTTGAATGCATTGAAAACATTTATCACTTCAAATGACATTTATGAAGGATTATAAAACATGATATGAAGCCTTACAAATATGTCCCTTCAAATTTCACCCATTAAGAAAAGAAAATTGAAACTTAAAAGGGTAAGGCAAAGACGCAAGGACAAACACATAAGTTGAATCAACTTCTTCAAAGTCCATAATTGATTATTTTGATGAGTGAGAACTACCACAACAATATGTTAAAGAATCTCAATCTGCACCCAACTCTATAGCTCACAAACCAAACAATTGGGGGAAAGATTAATTCCTTCTTTGCACCTTGTTAATGTTATGGCAGCTTCGCGTTCATCCTTCCAGCCACGAGTGAAGACATAAATTAATATAGCCTAGCGGCTATTTATTTATATGTGATATTTAATGTGAAGGGGAGCTTCCCTTGGCAACAATGTAATTTCTAAAAGGGTCGACCTTCCTTGTAATTCACATATTTTAATTGTAATTATATTTCTCTATTTTTTCCGACCTTGTACATGAAGAGGTGCGACCTCTCTCTCATTGGGTATTTAGACAAGGTCATTTCCATCCTTTCTATCATTAAGCAAGTTCGTTTCTCTCCTTCATTCAAGTGTGAATTTTCTCCAAGAGCAGATTGCGAATTTCTCTAAGTGTAGATTTAGGTTTCAAGGAAGGGCAGATTATTATCTATTTTGTATCTAAAGTTGGTGTTGAATATTGGCCTTGTGATTGGCCTCATTGTAAAGCGAATTGTTGCCATTATTTATATAGAGAAGAGAGATCTTTTTTGCTGGGTTTTTCTCCCTCAAGTGGAGGGATTTCCCAAGGTATTTGTTGTGTTATTGTGTATGATTTGAATTTAATTTCTGTGCATTAATCTAATCATTAAAATTTAACATGGTATCAGAGCGGGTTTGAGAAGATCGTGATAATATTTACAGCGATACTCTTTTCTCTTCGTCTTAATTCTTTGTCTATCTCTACATCAATCAAGATGGTGATCGGATTGAAGATCGAGGATACACTCAAGGGAGATTCCAACTTTACATCATGGAGGTTTAGAATCATGCTCACATTGGAGGAGAATGATTTGGCAGAGTTTGTGGAGACCAAAGTTCCTGAACCTAAAGAGGAAGAAGAGAAGTTGCAATGGAGGAAGAAAGACATCAAGGCGAAGAAGTTGTTGGTTGATTCTGTCAAAGACCATATTTTGCCGATTGTCTCCAAGTTGAAGACAAGGGATATGTTCAAAAATTTGGAGGAAATGTATTAAATCTACAACACCATCCGGGCACTTGCCTTGAAGCAACAACTTCATCATGTTAAGATGGCAGAAGGAGAATTTGTCAACACCTACTTCATGAAAATTTATGAATTGAGAGATCGGCTCTCTACCATTGGTCATATTGTTGATGACAAGGATTTGACCATGCTGGCTCTTAATGGTCTTCCTTCATCTTGGGAGTCTTACATTCAAGGAATCAGTGCAAGATCGAAACTTCCCAAGTTTGATCGATTGAGGGAAGATTGTATTCAAGAAGAGTCGAGGTTGGTTGCGAGAGGTATTGGTCGAAGCTCTACAAATGAAGATATTCATGTTCTTTCCACTCAATCATCGGAGAAGAAAGGAAAAAGAGGAAAGAAAAGATACTTCAAGAGGAATAGAGATAAAGGGTCAGATGGTGCTCCCACATTCAAGAAGAAGTGGGACCTCTCCCAAGTCCAATGCTTTCGTTGTAATGAGTTTGGTCACTATGCAAAGGATTGTCCAACCAGGCCTAATCAGCATGCTTCATTTGCAAATATGAATAAGTTCTCTCCTCAGAAGGATTCTAGGGAATTTCTATTCTAAGTCATGGGCCTGTGTTCAAGCCGTGAAGGTTGTGTGCTGATCTGTGCTCAAGAGCAACGTATCTTGCATCCATCAGAATATTTAGAGAGTTAAGTATTCTTTGTTTGTTAAGTTATATCTTTTATTTGGATCTTGTAATTAGTAAAGAGAGATAGTGGTTTCTCTTGAATTATGTTTACTAGCGTAAGATCCTTTGAAGACTTCATTTATTGCTAGTCTTTTCATGTTGGTTGTGAAGATTTCTGAGTGTGACTCTGAAATAAAAAGAGAATTAAAAGTTTGATGGTGATTGGTCACATCGATATCATTCTCTAATGCATGATCTATGAGAGAGCCTTGAACTCTTGGAGAGAGTTGGTTCTACATGCTAACCGCATAATGCATTCAAGAAATTTGTAGTTGTGCAGATTGTTTTTTTTGTTGTGCTGAGTTTGGCACTCTCGAGAGGAGTAAAAGATGGAAGAAAGAGTTATATCAAAATTATATAAAGATAAGTTTCTTTAGCCCTTCATTCTGATCTTTTGATATATTTCTCTTTAGGCTGATTTATTTATTCATGTTTTAATATTATTCATAAATTCTTATGTGTTCATGCTATAACCTGAGATAGTAAACCTTGTATGATTCTAGTCTTGATATTTCTTTGGATAGTTGTAAACTGTTAGTAATCTCTCTCTAAAATGCTTTGTGAATAGCTAGAAGCAGGAAGGTGATGAGAGATTGCTTAGCGATGAAAATCTTGAGGCATCTTATGAGGAAGTCATGCCAACCAAAGAAATGATCAAGTGTGAAGTCACAACTTGCAGCCATGGAACTAAGCTGGTGGTTAGAGGGAGTTCACTTCCAGAAGTCTTCTTTGCAATCTCTGAAGCAGGGATCAAGAGGG